>VZUI01038401.1:0-108297 GCA_013401135.1 Cettia cetti | reverse complement strand
CCTATCCTATCCTATCCTATCCTATCCTATCCTATCCTATCCTATCCTATCCTATCCTATCCTATCCTATCCTATCTAGAAAATACCAGATTTCTCTGTAACATGGAATGTTCCTTGTTGACTTATAGGGAGGTTCAGAGGTGTGGGACGCATGAGATATTATGGAGGGGAAGGCCAGGGAGGGGACTGGAATGTGTTCCTAGGGGTCACTGTCAAACAGAATTAGGGTTTAGGGGTAGAGGATAAGCAGGGAGCAGTGCTCTGCCTCCTTGGTTGGCTTTCATGTCCCCTGTGCTGCCAGGGGAATCCTGGCAGGACACTGCCCATGGGGTGCATCCTGGGCATGGGGTCACCGTTGTGGGATGGAGGAAGGGAAGAAACAGCAGGGAGAATTAGACCTTCTGGACAGCAGAGCTAATGGCCACCTCTCTCTCCTTGCCCAGCCGAGGAGACCCTCTGCACCCTGCGCCCACCCAGCTTCCGCCGTGTGCCAGAGGCGGAGATGCGAGGGGCGGAGGAGGTGGCAGCCGGCACCGTCCTGCAGCGCCTGATCCAGGAGCGGCTGAGGTATGGCAACCCCAGCGAGAACATGAACCTGCTGGCCATTCAGCACCAGGCGACGGGCAGCGTCGGCCCCTCCAACAGCACTGCCAGCACTCTCTCTTCCGCAGAAAACCTTGCTCCCGAAGACCTGCCAATGGTCCAGCCGTCAGGGCGGCAGGAACCACAGGGGCAGGAGCACCAGGGGGACGGTGCTGCCATGGAGAAGCAGGCTCGGGCCCCGCAGCCCCCACACGGCTCCGAGGAGCTCCCTACCTATGAGGAGGCCAAGGCCCAGTCTCAGTTTTTCCGTGGCCAGCCCGCACCACCAGCCTCCGCTGCCACACCGGGTTTTTATGGCTCCTCCGGCCAGAAGTCCAGGACGGAGGGGAGGCCAACAGTGAACAGGGCCAACAGCGGGCAGGCGCACAAGGATGAGGCGCTGAAGGAGCTGAAGCAGGGCCACGTCCGCTCGCTGAGCGAGAGGATCATGCAGCTCTCGCTGGAGAGGAATGGGGCCAAGCAGCATCCCCCAGCCCCCGGAGGGGGGAAGGGTTTCAAGGCTGCCCCACAACCCAGCAAGGCCACGGACCCACGGGGCCCGCCTCCCGAGTACCCCTACAAAGGCAAGGCAGCAGCCCCGGGCAGCAAGGCGCAGGAGCACGGGCTCTTCTACGGTGAGCCATCGTCACAAGATGTCCTCAAGGCCGCCTACGCCGCCCCTCAGCCCGCCCGGGCAGAGCTGGCCCTCGTCCGCTACCAGCCACCCCCAGAGTACGGGGTCAGCAGGTAATGGCCACTGGGGGTGGGTCTGCAGGGGGGCCTGGTCCTGCCCCGTTGGGGGAGCCGCTGTCTGTGGGGCTTGGGGCTCATGTAGACACAGCCAGAATGAGCTGTAGCTCCAGGCGCACGGTGGGGACATCACACCCTGCAGTGGGGACATAACATCCTGTGGCCAGGATGGCAGGCCCCGCTGGTGGAGGCACCTGCATCTCCCAGAGGGCTCTATAAAGCTTGTATTCCACTTATGCGCTACTTAAATCTTCCGCAGGGCTCACATGGGGCTTTCACGGTACTGGGCCCCTCATGCCAGGCCTTCCTGTGAGCACAGGTTTATTCCAAGCGCATTAAAAGTAATCCAGTGTTTGCTGGCTGTGCGCTGATCCCTGCGAGTGGCGCAGGTCCCGCCTTCAGACATGAGGTGGTGTTTTAAGGGCTCCTTTTCCTTGCTGTACCCAAGTGCAAGTGTTTCTCTGTCTCATCCCTGTCTCCTTGACCTCTCTCATAGTTATTTTTTTGGGTTTGGAAGTCAGTCGTTTTGATGTGAATGTGAGCAGTTTCCATGTTGCAGGCTGCCTCATTGTGTCTTTACTGATCCCAGAATCCCCAAAGGTTTTGTTGGCATCACCTTAAGTTGCACACAGTTATTTTACCACAGCACAGGAGCAAAGAAAAGGTGGTGCAACTGACCTGGCTCTTTCTGTCCAAAATGTCTGAGGCATGAAATGCAGGAGGCATTAATTTCATTTGAAAAACAGAGTATTTCCATGCTTGCAGAAAGGATGGGTTTTGTGCTGAGACAGATAGAAACTCAAAGTGTAGTTTCAGTGACAGGGGCTGGGTGGCTGCCACAAGCAGCAGGCTTGCGCTGAGTCTTTCTACAGCTGTATGTATGGCCATTGTGTGGAGTTTATGCAGTTTTTTTCAGAGCAAGATGGTATTTTTAAGACCTCAGCAAAAATGCCTGTTTATGCTAAGAAAGACCTATATGGATGTGAGAGCAACTGGGGCCATGCTTTCGTGCAGTTGTTTGTGGTGCTAACAAATATCTCCAGCACCAAGCAGATTTAAGGAGCTGGTTTGGGTATTTTTATCACTCTTGGAGTGATAAGGAGCTGATTTGGGTATTTTTATCACTCTTGGAAATGCTTGGAAAATGCTGGTTTAGTAGCATTCTGAGTCTGTTCAAGTGAGCGGAGCTGGGTGCTGCAGGTAATGCTTCAGTGGGGTCAAGTGGAAAACCCTTTGGTGCCGCTTCCAAAGCTTTTCCCAGTTGCCTTATCAGCAAGATTAATGCTGAGAAACCCCCTTGATTCTGTGCAGATTTCCATGCCAGTCCTCAGCAAAGGCTGGATCACTCCAGCAGCTGTGGGGAGAAATCCACTGACTCGTGATGGTGGTCACTGCTCATCTCTGGCAAGGCAGCATCCTTTACCTCCAAATCACACTGCAGGGGGATGTCTGCTACCCCTGTGTGCTGTTTTCTTTGCATGGTGCTGGAGAAATCTCCCTCCTGTCAGGCACAGGGGCACCAGGAGGAGGGATATGCAGCGCAGCAGAGGCCTGGCAGCATGACAGAGCAGAGCTGCCAAATTTTGCACACTTACTAAAAAAATCTTCAGTGGTATCTTTCTTGCAACTCAGCAAGGGCCTTAATACTTCTCAGTCTGCATATATCCTTGCTAGCTATGCCAGCAAGCTTATACACATGTAGGTTAGGGGGTTGGGATGGCTGAGGGTTGTTTCATCAAAGCTAGGCTTGCTCTAAGGTCTATGGTGTCTCTTGAGCTTTATTTATGGCAGTTTTGGATCCTGATATTCAGGTAGTTATTTTCAGGTCCTTCTTGGCTCCCTTCATATGGTGCCTGGATTTTGGGAAGGTTTCTTGTCAGTGAATGGGGGACCATTTGCTGTTTTCAGATGTCAGACACTGAGTCTCTGGGTCTCAGCAAAGTGATGGTCTTCATCCTCATCTCAGGCTTCTCTATATTTTTTAACACAGGGATGTCAACCTTTCCTTCGGCACAGTGAAATATTCATTTCCTGGGCTTTTTCTCAATTATTATGAACTGCTGTCACTAAACCCCAAAAAATAAACTCACTAAGTTTATTCTGTGCTTATTCCTGGTTTATAACTGGTCCCATGGTCTGTAGGATCTCTTTATGGTTCTGTCACCCAGGAGGATCTGGTTGACAAAAGCATTTAGGAGGTGACTGTAGTCCCTGTGTGCTTATTCATCACTTGTCATTTCTCTATCTTCAGCAGCTGTGCTCCGGTGCATCCTTGCATGCATCTTGGGCTGCATGACAGGATGGGCTTGCCTACGTCTGGGATGGTTAAAATGCAATTTCATAAAGTGGTCTCTGCCCTAAATATTTCAGTCTTTGGAGAGGATAAAGGCATGTTACCTGTTCAGGGATGTCAGCCCTGTCTTTACTAGAGGATTTGTTTGGGCAGCAGTCACTGTCTGAGCCCTGCTGGAGGAGTAGAGTGCAGGGGGGCTGTGTTACACTCCTGGGTTGCTCCCAAGCACAAACCTTCCTGTGACTCTGCACTTGCTCACTGCTTTTCCCCTCACCTGGGCTCTGGGGAGGCTCACTGCCAGGCATTTGGCTGGGAAGGAGGACCTTGACAGAAGAGGTTGAGATAGGGGGCTGCCTGATTTTGTAAGGCTAACAGTAGGGGTAGCGTTTGGAGAGGCTGTTTTTTCTGTTAGAGGAACAAGTGAGGTGAGGAATTTCAGCTTTAATCTCATCAGAAGTGTCTGAGAAAGAAGCTGATGGAAACAAAACTTTGCTTATGGTCAGATGGGATCTCATATACCCCAGCATCTCCTTCCCTCTGTCTTGGTCATATTAGTTCTCCAGTCCATCCATCCTGGCATCCTCTGGACAGAGACCATGCAAAAGGCTTCTGTGTTCCAGAAAAGAGGAGAAACACGGAGTGCATTGATCCAGAAAAAACACTTACAGATACCAGGGGTGGAAAAGACCTAAAGGGTCACTGAGCCCACACTTCCCACAGTCCTTCTTTGACAAGGGAAGTGTGGCTGGAGAGGGACCAGTGCTGGCAGGGAGCTGTTGAAGTATAATGGAATAACTGTAGCTGCTACCTAACTTCTTTTTTTGTGTTTGACTTTTTCTTTTGAACATGACTGGTTTTAAAAGAAACATTGCCTTTATAATCATCAGGATGAAATCTTCAAATTTATTGTAAATTTCAAGATAATCGGTGTTGTACTGAAGAACTCCTAGTCATATGATGTAAGGGTAGTCTTAGCATTTATATAAATTAGACTTAGTGACTTCTGTTTCATGGATATCACAATTGCAGAGCAGATCTTGAACCTTGGAAGCTTAAAGGACAAAACAACCAGAAGGCAAATAAAAATGAACCAGTATTTTTTTTCCTTTTAAAAATCAGTATTTTTAAGCCAGTTGCTTAATGCTTGGGGCCCTGACTCACAACTTCCAAATGCTTTAAGTTGGCCAAGTATAATAATCTTTAGAAAATGTTTCCTAGATGTGCAGCTATTCCTGAATGGTGTCTTTGCTAACTTTCCTTAGGTGCAGGTTCAGAAAGTCACAGCCTGTTAGGTAAAAGGGCTTAGAACTAATCTAAATTAGTTTTTTTGCACAATGCCATGAATTAATTCCAGTTTGTGAAACATTCAGTCCTGGTGAGTATAACTATCTCCATCTGGAGAATCCATCATGGCCTTTACAGCCTTGTTCCACTAGCTAATTGCCATCTCTGGCATAGATCTCCATTTTAGTTTCAGCCTGTATTTTCTAGTTACCAGGGATTTTGCAAAATCTTTGTCAGATATAGTGAGGAGACCTGTGCTATCAGTCCTTTAATACATTTAACAGATGGAGCCCAGAGCCCTGTATTTATTTTATTATTGCCAAGATCCCCCTTTTTTCACTGTGGAAAGCCAGCCTGAACACTGGTTCAGTACCAGCTGGACCAGAGGCTAGTCAAGTGTAGTAACACCTGATTTGACTCCCTGTCCCTTGTTTACATAGCTCATTAACACTTGCAGTTGGCACCCTGGGATGTCCCAATACAGCTTGTTATCCAGCCAGGCATGTGAGGGTTGTCACAGCCATGATAATATTTTCCACCCTTTTACTTTAGCTTGCTGTATTTATTCCTGGATGGATGAACTTGGACCAGCTCAAGTCGATATTGTTTCTCCATGTCCTGCTTAGGCAGTGATCCAGATCACTTGGTGCAATGAATCCTCTTCATTGATCCCAGTGGCTCTTGTCAGATCCTGGTGTCTTTTATTCAGAATGATTTCTTTCTCTGCACTATTAATAAAAAGTGTGTCTAATGCAAATGAAGCCTTGAACTGGAAACTCAGCTTTTTACTGAGGGGAATTCATTTGTGGTACATGCAGAAGACAATCATGCAGGCATCTTTTCATTCTGATTTAATCCATGCATTTAGAAAGTCAGCATGCAGAATCAATGAAAAGAATAAATCTGGGCTGTTTTTAAATACATCCCATTTTTTATGTGCCTCATAAAATTCCACCCTACTAGGATGTAGAAGTCTATAATTAACTGGTGAAATAGTCTGCTGCTTCTCCAGTTATTTGTGTATTTATTCCCCCCCACATATTACTGCTGTTTTCGAACAACCTGTTGATATTTATCAATTCAACCATATCTGTGGCTGCTGACAAGACACAAGGAGCCTGTTTTCTTCCCTGAGACAGCCCAGGCAGGCAGGTTTGCTGGCAGTGTGGACAAGCTGAAGGATGTTACACCCAAACTGACTTGTCCTGGCTTTTCTCTTCAAGGATAACCCCAGCATGAGCATGGGTTGAAGGCTGCAGTTCCATCTGATGTGAATGCTGGCAGCCCTGCAGAGGAGCTTTGCTTTGTATCCTCTCCTTCTGGTCGAATATGCCTTACATTAAAATAAATGAAAGAGAAAGGAAGCTGTTTCCACAGCTTGGGTGGAGCCCTGTCATTTCTCCCTACCTTTCTCTATTATTATCCCAGCTGTTTCCTCTAGAAGTGCAGAGGTTGAGGAAGGCACCTTTTCCTTATGCTGAGAATCTGTTGAGTGTAGGTCTCTGTGAGGAAATGCAATATTCTGTCCCTCTCTTAACTACCTAGGATAAATTTCATACAGCATATGTCTTTTTAGATTATAATTTTGCTCTGCAATACCTTTAAGTAATTGTCCCAAAGAAGCTGGGCTGAGTCTTTCCAGAACTAACAAATGTCACCAACAAAACAGTGAATTCAAGAGTTGTGTATGCAAGTCTGCAGAATGTTTTTTGAAAAAACACTTGTGCTTACAAAGTGCTGCAGCTATTGCTGATTCCATAAAACAGAGAATACCATGAGAGCTTTGGGCTTTGGCAAACGTTCTTCCATTTCTTTCTGTATTGCCATTTAGTGATGGATCTATAATTGTGTTTCCTTGCACTATGACCATCAGAGTGGGCTTGCTGACTGTCAGGATCCTGTTTTTTTCCTGCATGGTCATAATACTGTTTCTTCCTTGCTATTCACAGTGAGACAGAATAGTCTTTGAAGTCTGCTTTGTGACTGCAGAAATCATAATGAAATCAGGTAGACACCTGCTCTGAGATTAGTATCCAGACTGAAGGCTCCCAGTCAATGGGCAAGAATAAGCACATTTCACACACTTTTTTACTATCATTGTAAGGTAAAACCTAAGGCAACTTCAAAGAACTGCACCCCAGAAATGCCTTATTCTGATCGCTGACTCAGCCAGAGCATCCGCAGAAGATGCATGAAATTGTGAAATAAAGTTCCTTGGGAGAGTATTTGAAAGATGAAATAGGCCAGTCTGCCTTAAAGGCAAAGGAAGGCAGAGCATTCAGAGAAAGATGAGCTAAATAGGTTAGAGGAGGGCATTTTAATTATGAATGTAAATGCCATGGTGTGTTGGAAACAAAGTCCTTCCTCCACTGGTCGCTTTCCATCCCTAGACAGAGGAGAGCTTCACTGTACCTGTAGCAAGGCTGAGGTGGAATTTCCTTTCCAGAACATTTACAGGCATTTTAATTTTATTACTAATACTGCTCTGCTTTATCCAACAACAGCTCTTTCATATTTATGATCTCCTGGTCATCAACAGCAAGTGGACTTTATCATTAATTTTCCATTCCAGGTTTCTTATTCCTACATAAAGTTAGAATTCTCTCCAAATTCCTCTGTCTAGCTAGTTCTTGCTCCCAGGTGGTCCAGTATAAGAGGAGTATTAAGACCATGCCTAAATTTGTGGGCTTGGGCAGCCCCAACACCTTGAGGGGTTTCTTATGAAAGTGGGGTTCGTTGTCAAGTATTTTGCTGAAGACATTCTATTGCAAGCTGTAGGTAGTAAGCTGTTACATATGTATTACAAGCTATATCTGTGAAAAGAAAGAGAGTGCTTGGTGATCCCAGCACAGTAGCCCTTGAAAGCCTTATGGCCTGCTGGTGCTCTCTATTCAAAAAGCTGTTTTCCTTAATTTTTTTTTTTTTTCCTTCTTTACAATTGCAGAAGCTTTTGGGGGCTCTACTTCAACGATATTGTCAACAAAAAATACGTTTTAATAGAAATGTAGCTGAAATGTTGCAGAGATTGTTCCACTGTCACATGCTTTTAAGGATGATTTTCGACTAGAATGCATTTGGCTGAAGGATTTTAACCTGCTCTAATGCAGAGTAAGATCAACATTAAAATACAGTAGAAGCATTGTGAGAATGTCATTCTTTACTAAGCCCAAAGGACCTCAAGATAATCCTGATTGCTGCGTTCTTTGGAGCTTTACATGAGAATTTGGATAGGAACAAAGCTGATGTTATAGCATTCCTATTTTTGCAAATGCTGATTTGTTAATGTGAATTGTTGTGTTTATTTTATTGCATATGTACTCAGAGCTTTTGCAGTTGGCTAAGTCAGAAATATATTGGGAAAGATTAAACAAATAAAAAGAAAGTTAGAAGCATTAATTTTGTTGAACAGCTGTGCTTCAAGAGGTATAAAGTCAGTTGTACCTGTTCAGTTTCCAAGGTGGAAAACACTGGAGAATCTCTCCTGTGGCCCTGACTGCTGAGACTCTGGTGGCTGGCAGCTGCTATAGGGTGTAAATCTTCAATAGCTCAAAAAGTCATTTGCAGTTTAAGAAAATAGAGAACTCCATGGTCTTTCCTTCCTCTGTAGTGTAAAGCTAGAGAGACTAAAGTGACAAGGAAAGATTAAGTTGATGAAAGGCTAAGATTTCCCAAAATTACAGAGTCAAAAGTTCATGCAAAGTGTGTATCAGTGGACAAAAATTGCTGTGCTTCATAATGAAAAAAAAAAAATTGCTGTATCTCCACTGGTTTAGATTCAGAGATCAATTTAATTCTATTGCTCTACGCGATTCCCATAAGGAAGTGAGGAAATCTGTACCTGCAGCAAATCTTCCAAATTTTCAACTTTCTACTGAGTGTCTTTGTAGGGGTGTAACTGTATCCAGACAGTTGGGCTTTTACTTGCATAAAACCAGTGGTACCTTTTCTTTTGGTAAAGACAAACAAGCTCACACTTAACTGAATTAATTGCTGTGGTAAAACACGCGAGCACAGACTGGCTGTCAGCAGCATTGAGGAGGTGTCGCATGCTTGTCTGAGTTCACATTCGCTTGTGGGGCATCTTTTGCACTGTGAGTGACATCCCTCACTCATGATGTTATTTATTGTTCAGATTTTTGAGCAGAAGAATATTCAAGTCCCATGGTGGGCATCAGATCCCTTGCCAGGTTTGCACACTGGAGCACCAGAAGGAAAGGGGAACTGTGGGGATGTTGTGAGAACTGTGCCCATGATCAGAGGTCTGGAGCACCTCTTCCATGAAGACAGATTGAGAGTTGGAATTGTTCAGCCTGGAGAAGAGAAGACTCCAGAGAGATCTGACTACAGCCTTCTAATACTTAAAGGGGGCTTACAAGAAAGGTGGAGCAGGACGTTCTACTGAGGCCCATAGAGACGAGACAAAAAGAAATAGCTTTGAACTGGAAGACGGTAGATTTAGATTAGATATAAGGAAGAAACTTTTTATGCTGAGGGTGGTGAGGCATTGCAACAGATTGCACAGAGAAGTTCTGGATGCTCTGTCATGGGAAATGTTCAAGGCCAGGTTGGTTGGAGCCCTGAGAAGCCTCATCTAGTGGAAAGTGTCCAAGCCTATGGCATGGTGGTTGGACTAGATGGTTTTTAAAGATCACTTCCAACCCAAGCCATTCTGTGACTCTCTGAATTCCTGTGTTTTGTTGTGAAGTGTCATACAGCACCTCCCTGGCTTCTTGTCTTTTGGGAAGTTTTATCCTCTTTCAGTAGATGTTTAGCTCCTTAGTTATTAGCCTGCACCTCTGCCAGAGAAATAATATGCCTTGGGACTGAGAGCAAGCCCTTCTGGCCCTGGGAGCTGCTCAGAGGGAATGGCCCCTGTCCTGTGCTCTTGAGCCGTGGATAAACATTTAATTTACAGGAGAGACACAGCCTTAGAGCATGTCTATGCTAGGCAGATAAAAGCCATCTCAAGGCCAGACTGAGCTCAGCACAGCGTTCCTCAGTGCTGGCTGCCTGAAGCTCTCCTGGGATCTTCTTCCCAGGGACACTGGTCTTGCTTCTGACCAGGTTAGCAGTGTACTTGTGTCTGGGTGTCTCCTCCATTTCAGTACCTTTCTGCGCCAGAGTGGATGCATTGGGCAAAGCTGGGATGAGAGTGTGGGACTCTGTGTGCTTTGTCTGGGGGCCTGCAGAGTCTGATTTGCTTTTACTCTAGTTTGGACAGAAGATTAAGGCTGCGTTGCTGGCTTTCTTTGCTGTCGTGTGGCTTGGCGGGGATAAGTTTGTTAGAGCAATGCTCTAATGTTCATTTTCTAGGGCAGGATTTTATAATTGCCTTAACTTTTCAGCTTTGTTCTGCTGCAGTTGAAGGAAGTGGTGGGTTATTGTCAGTAGAATTAGGCCAACACTGAAGGCTTTTGAAAACCCTGTTTTGAGAAGCTGTGTAGGTGCTGAAGACAACAGTAACCATAATTACTATGTATTTATATAGCACAAAATTGTCTGTCTAAGAAAAAGCATTCATGGATCTTTGAGGCCCAGTGGGGTAAATATGTCTGTTCATCATGCTTTGTGCCTTGTGTAGGGTACAGAAATAAAGGTAGTGATATCAACAGCAAGCCTAATAGGTTGTAGTTACGTTAAAATACAAATCCCAGAAGGTACTTGATTGCAGACTTCAGGTGGGGCCCAGCAGCCAGCTTATTTTCCAGCCTAACTGGGTCCTGACACTGAGGTACCACATGGTCTGGGTTGAGTCTCTTTAATAAGATCACTGTAGAAATTTCAGAACTTTGGCATCAGGACTGAAGAGTGTCTCAGTCTGTGCAGAGTGAGATTTTGCCTGAGGCTTCGCCCCCTGGCCGAGGCTTCGAGGGCTGCCTGTGCAGTGGATGGAGGGATGGAGATGGGTCAGGTCAGGAACTCTGATCCCACCTGGCTGTCAGCTGTAGGCTTACCCTCCAGGAGACATCCTCCTGGATTATCTTCCAGCCATTGCAATTTATGGTTCAGATGTATTAAAGAGGTGCCTGCTGACAGCAAGCCTAGCCCACAAGCAGATCCGCTACCAATTCACTTCTTATTTTTCCGTGGTATGAGTCTGGTAAGTGATAGATGCCCTTTATTGGGGCGTGACACAATGAGGTCTCCCACTGGAAGATGGCTTTCATGGCTCACTGTGATTGAACTGGGCTGTGCCTCCAGCAGTTCTGCAGCAGCACTTCCCTCTTCTAAAGCCACTTGCTAAAGCCACTCAGGGATGCTGCTTTGCCCACATCACTTCCTTTCGCCTCCCAGCTCAGCTGATCCACTGGTCTTGCTCTGGGCAGGGAGTGGTGTTTGAAGGGTGAGTAATGCATCCCCTGTGTTTTCTTCAAGCCTGCCAGCTTATGCTTCAGTATTAGCTGCACACCTAGGCAAAAATGCTGGTTTTGAGTCAGTGCTTCCTTTATCCCTTCATACCAGATGCGTACGTCACTCTCAAGAGCAGGCGAGGAGACAATTTCCCCAGTCTCTGCTGTGACTCCTGGCATTTGGGAGCCGTGACTGTCCAGTTATAAGGCTATTAATAAACCGTGCAGTCATCAGGTGGGAGCTCCCGTAAGCATTTCCAGGCCGTGCAGCTCTAACGCTTCCCCCATGTGTGCTTTCCCACAGCCGACAATGCCAGCCGCCCTTCCCGCCGCCGCCGGCCCAGCAGCACAGTCCCATGTCCTCGCAGGCCACCGCCGGCCCCCTGCTCCCGGGCTCCCTGTCCCCACTGCCGGCCCCTGCGGCTGCGCAGACCCCGACGCTGCCGGGCCAGCAGCTGACGCCCGACGCCTTTGCCATCGTGGAGCGGGCGCAGCAGATGGTAGAGATGCTCTCCGAGGAGAACCACGTGCTGCGGCAGGAGCTGGAGGGGTACTACGAGAAGGCAGACAAGCTGCAGAAGGTAGGTGTGGAGATTGAGATGGAGCCTGGCCAGGTGCTTCTGCCTTTGGGCAGCTGTTCTTCCTAGTTGTGTCATTGCGATGGAGATGCACCACTGGCCATTTCCAACCACTGCCTCTCCGTGGTGGTCTCACAGAAGGATAATCCTGTGCCTTGTGGGCTCCACTGCCTTTAGGATGATCAGATATCTCTCTACTGGGTGTTGTCCCCTTCTGTCCTTCCATGCTGGCCTCACTGGAGCTTTCCCTGGAAGTCTCCCATGGGCAATATGTTCCCGGTGCACCTAGGTCCTGCACCATTTGCACAGGGGTTAGAGATGCAGGTGAGAATGATATGAAGAGCGTGTCCAGATCAGTCCCAAGCAGTCTTGTCCAGCACAATAAGCTTGTGTGGTGCTTCACACTCTTTGGAAGTGTAACACCCACCAGTGGAGTTGTCCATCATTTGGAAATAGATTAACTGGGTTGTCTCAGAGGCTTTCAATTACTGCTCTTTGAGTTTCTAAGAACATCCATTTGACCATGTTGGTTCTAAAAGCATTGCTCCCTTATCTGACAGAATCGTTTGCTAAAGATTTTCCTCAAAACCCATTTTTCTATGAGACCCTGCATCCTCTTTTCTGTAAGCATGGAGGTTTTTCAGTGGAGAAGGGCAATCTCTTGTGCACTGCCTGGGGTGAGAAGATGAAAAGTTGTATCAAATAAAGTAGAAGTTGCTTAAAACTGTGGCTCACTGACGACAAAGCAGGGATACTCCACAGATCTGCTGGCTTTGGGTCCCAAGGGCTTGGACCAAATAACTTATTTAGGATCCTGCACTATTTAATTTATGTCTTCCCACCACTTATACACAAATGAGCTTAGACTGTAGGTATTTTCTCTCTGAATTTAGGAGTCTATATTTAGGAGCTCTACTTTTTTGTATGCTGTGCGGATCAGGATGTTCTTGGAGAGACCCTTCACAGAAGAAGAAGCAGGTCTGAGGGACCATGTCCCAGCCTCAGCTTTGGGAGAAATGTGTTCCAATCTGTTCAAACAGATCAGAAGAAAGACTAGATGTTTTGTAGCTGCTTTCTCTTCTATCTCCCTTCTCTGCAACAAGATGAGTTGAGTTTATTCACAGAATTTCCTAAACTTAGTTAAAAAAAATTTTGCTGCAACATTAACTATTCGTGAAGAAATCTGCAAAAACTTTAATACTGACTTCCCTGTGGCCTTTGTGGGCAAAAAGAAATATTTCAGCTATTAATTTTACAAAAGCTGCGTTGTTCAGTAAAAGGTATTTAAGTGTAATGCCCTATAAATATTCCAGGTTTTTTCACTCTTGGAAATGGCTCTTTCTTTATCTTGGATGCCCTGCAAGTCTATTGCATCAGACACCAACAGAAAGGTATTCAAGCATGGGCTGAAGTCTCACTTCGGTCAATAAAGCGTGGACTTGAGTCCCATTGACTTTGGGGGAATGTAAGCAGAGTATTAAAGTGAAACACATACTCAAGTGCATTCTTTCTTCAGGAAAACAAATCTGTAACACATGGTATCCCTCCCATGCTGCTTTTGCTGTGTTTGAACACAAGGTCAGGGCAGGTCTTCCTTGGTTCCCACAAACATTGCCTCTGAAAACGTGATTGAGTTAAATTATGTACTTTGGATGTGAAAACTCTTCCCTCTTGTTGCAAGTGGAAAGGTCAGGAAGGAGTACTTCTTATTTGTGGGTAAAAATTTTATTCTGGGTAGGACCACCTTCTCATCACTCTTATTTGTTAAAGAACAGGAGAAGTTAGAGAAAGTCAGCCTGACTTATAGGACTCCCTGGGCATTTCTACAAGCAGATCAGTTCTGAGGATTGTCACATTCTTAGTTGTGTGTGAACAGACTTTTTTTAGAGAGAAGTACAAGGTGGTGATGAATCCCTGTGCTGTTCAATGAGTTGCCTTGTTTTCTTACCTAAAAAGAGTTGGAAGAGGAATTGTGTGCAATTAATTTTGAGCTTTTTGTGTGATTTTCTCTTTTCTGAGCAGTGTTACCTTGCTAAGTTTAATTGCCAGGCTGGACTGGCTCTTCCCCATGCCACATGTGTGGGTTGTTTGAGTGGGTTGGCTCCAGGAGCTACCAGGCAGAGAAAAGGCTGAATTATTTTTTTTCTGTTTCATGGAAGAAGGAGAAGGAAATCCCAGAGCTGTTGAGAAACGCCGACACAGTTTATGACTGTTCTTCGGCTCTCCTTTAATTTTGTTCAGTGCTGATGGAGCACTTGATACAGCAAGTTTTTGCCTCCAGGGCTGCAGGCTGTGTGGTGATGCATTTTGGGAAATACCAGCATGTGGAGGGCCAAGCAGAGCCCTTGTGGCCAGCATTGGGCCAGATTGTTAGCCTGGGGAAACCCACTTTTGTGCTGGCAAATCTACTTTGCCGTGGTGGGAGCTCCCTGGAGAAAGCATCTTCTCCTGCAGATAGTGACTTACCAGCTCCCCGAACAATTCGGAGTGAACCAAATTAAAGCACCTTGCTAAGGGCATTGTTCAAATGCCTCTAAAGCACTGACAGGCTTGGGGCATCGACCACCTCTCTAGGAAACCTGCTCCAGGGTTTGACCACCCATTCAGTAAAGGAACAGTTTCTCATGTCTAGTCTGAATCTCCCCACTTGTTTCAGCCTTTGTGCTTGTGAACAAGCTGGAAGCAGAAACTAGGAAAGGTAATCTGGTTTCCCCATCATGGCTCTGCCAGGCTTTCCCTGGTGCGTGGTTTGGAGGTGCTGCCTGCCCATGGGCTGTATCTTGACAGAGTGGTTCCAGTATTATGGGAGGTACAGGTCCAGGCTGCTGGAGCCTGGCCACAGGTTCCTACACGCACAGTGGGGTGACAGCTCCAATGTCCCTGGAGCTTTCATTCTGCAAGTTCTACAGCTGGAAAATCATGCCTGAAGCTTACTGAGAGGGACCTGACTCTTCAGCAAGTGTAGGTGAGCTCACACCCTGTCTTCAAAAATCATGAATCTGTTCCACCCATGACTCAAGAGGCCAAAAAAGTGCCAGATTTAGAAAGGTATGCGGGAGGCTGTATATGTCTTTTGGTTTTCCAGCCTGTCTCCACAAACAAAAGAGCCAGGCATGCAGGAACAGATACCCACATCAGTATTCACCATCTCTGCAGCAATGATTTTACCAAAGCTGTATCACTTAACATGACATTATCTCCTTAAAAGGGTTGGATGGATTGAGCTGAACAGCAAAGCTCTACCCCGGACTATTCTTCTGTCAGTCTACTGGACTCAGGTCCTAAGATAGTTCATCACTAAGGGGCTCCTCTGCATACCCTGCCTGCAGTTTGGCAGATTTCAAGGAGATGAAGTTAAGATTGAAAACCCAGAACAACTGGTTCTGTCTATTATAAAGAGTCTTTATTGTATAAAGCAGTCTTCTGTCAAGGATGGAAAGGAATGGATCACAATAGTTTAAAAGCGACATGAAGCCAGAGCTGAGCCTAAAATACTTGTGGTGGCATTCAGAGCTCAGGGATAGGTTTGGGATCAGGGACCTGTTGAATAATAAATGTTGCCTCCTACACCCTTTCTACGAGAGAATACAGCCCACACAAGTACACCATTTCCTGTTTTTTCTCCTCTTGGATGGCATTAAAGCAATCACCATGGTCACTAAAGGCAACCAAGCAGTTCCATCAAGTCTAGCCCACCTCAAGCTTTTTTGGGAGCTGTCCTAGGGTGTTGTGACATGGGGAGCTGCCCCACAGGGTGTTTACAGGGATTCCCACTGCAGGAGCCACCAGCATTGCTGGGGCTTCATGCCATCCTCTGCCAGGGAGATTAGTCATTGCGGAGTTGGTGACTGGTGTGACACTGGACATGAGCATTGTTCTGACCCCTTGTGTCTTTTTGGAATGTACTGGGACGGGACACATTCCTGCAGGGCTTTAAGAGGAACTCTCTCTCCTTTCAGTTTGAAATAGAGATTCAGAGGATTTCAGAAGCTTATGAGGGTTTGGTCAAGACCACCACTAAGAGGGAGTCTCTGGACAAAGCGATGAGAAATAAACTTGAAGGAGAAATTAGAAGGCTTCACGACTTCAACAGGGATCTCCGTGGTATGTTACAGTCGCTTGTGGGTTTTTTTCCCCTCTGATTGACATGGTGTTTCACTTACAAGCTCCAGAGCAGCAGGCTTTAGAGGAGTGGCTTCATACAATATTTAGAAACTCATAATGAGAAATAAGGCCCTGCT
The DNA here is from genome assembly GCA_013401135.1 of Cettia cetti. NCBI lineage: Eukaryota > Metazoa > Chordata > Aves > Passeriformes > Sylviidae > Cettia > Cettia cetti. The sequence continues at coordinate 92,219 of VZUI01038401.1, read as the reverse complement.
CACTGGTATGAGACAAAATGGCTGTCACCTCCCTGGTGGCAGAAAAAACCTTCTGGCAAAGTGTAAGAATAGGCTCCAGATGGTGCCTTTGTGTTCAGCACTTGAAAATATGGATTTAACAGCAAGGCCACCAGTCACAGTATCCTGTCCACCCCTGCAGGGCTGAAGAGGAAATTGTAATGTAGAACAATGCTGTCCTACCCATAAATCCCCAAGGTCAGTGCCTTCACGGACCACTAGCGAGTATCAAAGGGTATCTCTTTTAAAAAATTTAAAATTGAGGGTGTATCCTTTTGAGAAAGGATATGTTGGGTAACTACTGCTCATCCAGGTTCCTCATGGGAGGGTACTTTGGTACTCACTGCTCATGCAGTGAGGTGCCTTCTGCAACCTGACTTAAAATTTTGCTGTGGTGAGTCACAAGGTCTTTCTGAAGGGGGGGGAAGTTTCTGAAGGCAGGACCTTCCCAGGGAAAGTGGTCCTTGGCTGCAGAAAATGCCTTCTTTCGCAGGGCATCCCCAAGGATGGGTGTCACTGGCCTGGGGGCTGCCTTTCCCCAGGATGTCTTGCTGCACCAGGGGCAGCTCTTCATGCAGGAAAGCAGCCATCCCCTTGCAAAGCTGGGTAATTCAGATTGCAGATGCCTTGTGCATTTTGAGTAGTGTGAGAGATGATTGCCTGGGCATGTCAGTTGTGAATGGCAGAGGCTTTCCTCTCAGTTTCTCTGAATCTGAATAACCCAGCTTCATGGAAGAGGTCAAAGGCTTCATCTTTTATGTATGTGTCAGCCTCCATTTTAATATCCTCCTTCAGAGAGTCTATTTATACTGCTCTGCTGGCATGCATCTTATTTTCTTGGTTGGCCTACAATTTTATATACATATATTTATACTTGAAGTATTTCCTGTTTTTTGCAGAACGACTGGAGACAGCCAATAGGCAGCTGGCCAGCAGAGACTTCGATGGGCATGAGGATAAGGCAACAGAGGGCCTTTATGCCACTCAGAGTGAGTACTGTGCTGACCTGTTTGAAAGATGCAGATATATATATATATGTGCAAATATACATGGACACATACATACATGGTGGAGTGGAGGTGAATACTTTGCTTTTAATTGTTATCCTGCTTGTGGCTTGGTTTTACTCAGCTAATTCATCACGTACTCATGTTTAAGCTGCAGACTGGATTGTTTAGGGTAGGGTATTTTCTCTCTGAGCACCAGAATCAAGCAGTGGGAGTTAATGGCAACACAAGTTAGCTTGTTTTTGATAAATATTTATCTGAAATTGTGAAGTGTTGCTTGCAGAGATAATCTCTAGAGATGCATGCTTTTTAGAGAAGCCAGATTTGTCTCTTTGCTGGAAAAAGCTCAGAACGAGCTCTACTGATTAGTTTGTCAGTGCCGTGGTTTGACTAACAGCAGGAAGAACAGAGCTCAACCATGCTTTTTTACAAAGGACTGAAGTGACAAAGATTTTGCAGCTTCTATTGCTATGGAAGCATCTATTCCCAATACATAGCCCATGATGACTGGCTATAGTGTTGCTGATTTCCTTGCTATGCTCTGATGTGCGTGCGATCATCCAACCTGAGCAGCTGGATGCTGTGTGGCTGTGTGTGGCTTCATTTGTATCCTAAACATCTTCAGCAGGCTTCCAGAATGGCTTGGCCACCTGGAAGCTGGGCAGTATTTTGTGAGCTTAAATCCCAGTGAAGCTCCTTGCTGTGTACAGCTCATCCTTCTGTTTTATTGCAACAAGACCTGCCTTGGAAAATGAGCTGCAACTGCAGTGGAGAACCGTCCACCTCCATTAGCATTGCAGAGTTTGCTACTACTCAGTATGCCTCACCACCAGCCCTGTAATGTCCAGCAGCTGCTCCAAATGCTGGAGAGCCTTCTCCTGGCTCCCACCAGCAGCAGTGATGCCAGCACGGCTGGTTGTTTGGTACATGTGTGCACAAACCAGAAAAGAGTCCAGTGATCTTTTCCATGATGTGTTAGCTTTGCCATATTAGCAAATGATGTAAAGGTGTGTAGATACTGCTGCAAATCCAGTGGGATGATCTCTTAAGGAAATGGCATTGATGCATAAATCTTGTCATCCTCAGGAAGAGTTCAAATGGGATAAGCTGCTCAGTGGAAATTGGAGACTGGGATCTGCTCTCTTAGTGTAGAGGCAGCCAGACAGTGTTGCTATGTGCTATTAGCTACAAGGAGGAGTTAAATCCCCAGGGAGGACTCAATTTGAGTTCTTTTCCAGTACATAAACATGCTCTGTGCTTCTACTGATAAATATCTAGTAGTGAAACTTTGTGCTGTGCACTCAGCATATTGCTGCAATCAATTCACAGCTTACAAACAAATATAGCTTTTCGAATTCTATCACATAAGAAGGACTGGATGCTTGGAGTGTCTCCTGCCTAGGCCAGAGAGCTAAATGTTACTAATGCAATGCAGAGTGTTTCCAAGAATAGAAAAATGGGCACATGTAGAGCAGGTCCTCTTCAGTCGTGTTCTTTGGGCTGCTGGGACATGCACAGTACTGACCTCAATATCAGGGTGTCTGCCTATAACACCCCTCTCAGAGTCCATAAAAGGATCTGCTTGGAAATCCTCTGTTGCTGACTGCATTTATACACTGATGTTTGTGTGCTTCTGAGTCTCCCACAGGGGCAGACCGTGACTGGGGTTTGGTTGTACCTCACTTCTGACCTGCAGTTTTTGCAAGCACAGTTTGTACATTCCTCATGTCTTTTAATAGGATGCACAGGCAGAAAACTGTGAAGAAGGAAACTGAGTTTTAGCTGCTTTATATACATTAAGATTGAAATAATCATTTTTAGAAGAAGAGAAAAAGTTTGTTGTGGAAGTGATGTTTTGGAGTTTTTTCAAGAGTAGCAGGTCATTAAGTAAATGCAGATTAGCAAATGCAAATCTTAATTTTCATTAGGAAAGCAAAAGCAGATTTCTAGTCCCTATGTTTGTGGAAAACAATCGGGAAACATGACCCAAGTTGTATAAGAAAACTCCAACATCAGCAATTTCCTAAAAGTTGTCATTTTTAAGCCACTCTGGTGATGAGCTGAAGAAAGAAAGATAAGATTTTTGAGATTGGTAATACTGCATGCCAGTTTTTCCAGTAATGGGAAAAACTCCCTGAAAAATCTGGCAAGGCAGGATGTTCAAGGGTCATTTCTCAGTTCCTCACAGAGCTTTCCATTAGCAGTGCAACGGTGTCGAGCAGTCATGTGCTCTGAGATGGAGACTGCAGGTGACAAAAAAATCTTATTCTTTGCAATAATAATAGAGAAAGCCAGGGCACATGCCTCTAAGTATTGAGTGCTAGGCATTTGTGCCTGGGAGAAATGCTACTGTTCTATCAGGGGCTGGAAAATACTCACATCATATTACTTTCAAGATAATTGTGATGTTTTGTCAGGGTTTTTTTGAAGGAAATCCATGAAGCAGCTACTGATGGTGGCATATGGGTCCATACAGGCAAGAGGAGAGGCACTAATGAGGAGGCTAGGAGGTGCTGTGGAAAGGAAGAGGCAGGAAGACTGAGGATGATTTCAAGGGCATAGGGCTGAGAGAAAGCTTACAATGTCATATCTTGGGAAAAATATGTTTTGGTGGAGTGTGAGAATTTTTTTGTGGTTTTGGGATTTCTGGACTGTGGGAGCACTGTTTTTTCAGGTGTCTGAGACAGCCCATCCACATGGCTCTGTGTCTATTAGTGGGGGTGCATGGGCAGTTTTAGCAGTTTGTTGAGAGAGCCTTACGCTTTGTGGGAGTGTTCAGTTCATGTGCCATGAGCTTGTGCATATATCTCTGTCCCAAATATCCCAGGCAAAGAACTGTTCCTATTTCCAGATCGGAAATGATCAGGAAATCATCTGCATTGCTGCTCCAGGCCTCCCTTGGCCCAGCTTTGTCAGCATCAAACCACAGCTGCAGATTGCTGAGTGAGGCTTGGGCAGATGGACAGAGGGACAGTAGCTCTGCTGCCCCTCTGGAGGGAAACCTCAAAGTCTTAGCCTGGCAAGCTGGCCCTATTTAATGTGCAGAGAATTTAGTAAAGCCTGGAAATCCTTCTCCTGTTTGGCTGCTTGGTGTAAATACTGATTCATTTATTTTGCTTATTATTATGGGGTGGATACCAGCCGCTGAAACGTCTTCAGAGCAGGCAACAAGTTCCTGTCCTCATTTCAGATTCCTTCTGCCAGTCAGTCTGGGGAGACTGTCAGAGCATGAGGGTCCTGCTCTTGATCCCCTGTCTCACAGCCATGGCTGTTTGGGAAGGTTGGGCCACTGGAGCTGGCTGGGTGACAGCTTGATGTAGGTGAGCAGAAGAGGTGACTCTTGTGCTCCATCCTGCTCCATCAGCTGGTCCAAGGGTGGCTGGCAGCAGCTGCCACGGTGTACACCTGTGACCGGGGACAGAGCTCCTCCACACACTTACCATGGCAGGAGCTGCAAGACTGATGAGAGGCTAAAGAAGTCCCTCAGGTTTCACTGAGGAAAGCCATGGTCACTGGAAAGCATCCGTGGAATTAACAGCTGTGAGTGAAAAGCCACCATTGGGAAATGAAAACCTGCATAAGAGAAATTACTGGAAGTGCTGCAAGGGATGTGGTATGGGAGCTACTCTTGTTTGCAGGAAATCTCCTGCAGCCAAATTAGTCTCTGGGTGCTGTAATTTGATATATTTTCTTCTGCCAGCAGTGGTCATTGTGTAGTAGCAAGGACTGTCTGTAAAATATGTCCATGTTGCCACTCTGCAACATCAGAGCAAGGCAAAAATCAGCTTGGGATGTACTGAGATGGTCATTAAATTGGTCAGATAAGTTGATTCTCGGATGTAATGTGTGCTAAGGTAGGAGTCACATCTGAGTTACACTCTGTGTAGCTGTGAATCTGTGTCATCTCATGCCTGTATCCTTTTGTCTAAAGTTTCCATTTCAAAGCAGGTTCAAGACTTGCCTACTTTTGATTCACTTGCCTAGCCTGACAAGTCAAAAAGCCTGTTTGAGAAGTACTGAAGCAGCCTCCTTTATCCACTTTCCTCTACCCAGCCAGAGTACAGGTGTAATATCCACAATATGTGGAGGTACAAAAGTCAGAGGCAGTGTGTAGAAAGCTGTGAGATTACAACTGTGAGCTGCATCAGTGAAGCCTTTTGGGAACTGTTCTGTAATGGGGCGTGGCAGTGACCCAGCAGAGCATAGAAATAGTTATTGATTCCAGTCCTTTAGTTAAAAAGGTGTATGCTACGGTAGGGTAGTAAAATTTGTTTTAGGCTTCAAGGATACTTTGTTTGAACTTGAAGAGAATTCAAGGTATGTTCAACTAAGTCCTTCTTCACTAAAAATTTAAGCAAATAATGTACTTACACAATGTACCTCCAGGATTTTACAGGATGAAATTGACATAGAGAAGTATTGAGAGCTGTTCACGAAATTTTTCTTGCCAGCTTTCTAGTGGCCGTTATTTTGTGCATTTGTGTATAATTTGTCCTCTTTTGGTGGGATAGAAAGCACAATGCAACAGGGTAGGCTGAGGGCTTCAAGTTCTGTGAATGGAAGTTGAAAATGAAGATCTTAAGGCCTGTTTTGCTATGTGTTATCCCCATGTGTAACGTGAAACACGGGTTTCAAATCCAGAGCAGAGCATGTGTGGTCCCAGCAGGAGGTGGTGGAGTGGAGGGCTGAAATAGCATTCATCTTTCAGCTTCCTCACCCTCTAATGACATTAACTCCCTGATAATTTGACCAGATTTACACTTTTCTACAATAGATATTAATGTTCCTTCTGCCTAATCTGATTGAAATAAGTATTTTTGCATTGAAGGAAGAGGCCTGCATGGCTAATATAAAATCCCTTGCTAACAAGGGAAGAAGAAGGCCACCACCATACCAAGATGGCTCATGGTAGCAGTCAGTGGTGTGGTGTCCACAGCACTCACTGGGCTTTGCTTGTGGGCTTTGCAGTGACCAGCATGATGGTGTTGCTACTAGGATATTTTATGAGGTGCTGTGTTCCTCCTTTTGGGATAAATGAGAAGACAGCTGCATGGGTTTGGGCTCACCTTGTCCACTTTTGCTTTCTTCCACCTGGCTCAGTTTGTGTACATCTCACCTTGCTGCAGGCACCTGCTGATTGTGTGTGAATTAAACCTGTTCTCATCCCATGTGACATTAAGGAAGAATGTGGCCCTGCTGAGGGTAGTTCAGGTCTGAAATGGAATGGCTTTGGCCATGTGAAGTTTTCTGACCCTGTTGGGGAAGGTGGATGGTTGGGCTTCCAGCTTGAGTGGTCACATTTGGGTGGCATGGGCTGGATGTTTGGGGCAGATTTCCCATGTTTCAGTGTTTTTGAAGCAACTTTTCACTTCAGTTTAAAAATAATAAATTATGTAATGCTATGCTTTAAGACTCAAAACAACATTTAATTGATGCCAAACAAATTTTTGGAGGAAATTTTCCTTCCTGGAGGCTTTCCAAGTATCTATTTTTGTTGTCATTCAGAATGAAGGCCAGATTTTGAAATTTCATATGTCACTGAATGAAACCTTGATCCTCTGCTCACTCCAGTCATTAACTATTTGTGTTCTGACATCAGGGATCCAGTGATTGGCCTGTGACACTTGTGTTCCCAGAAATGGCTTCTCAGCCCTGTCAGGGCAGAAGCAGATGGAGCCAAGCATTTCCCCAGGCAGCTTGCCAGCGAAGTCAATGGTGGGGCCGCAATTTGTTGCTGAAGACAAAGATGTGAGCAGAGCAGACTGAATTTAGCCAGTTGTTTATTTATTTAATGTTGTTTTAAATATTACCCAAAAAAGGGATGATTTTTCAGCACAGAGGTTGTCTATGTGCTTTAGTCTCGCTTGCGATGCAGAACAGAAGGGGAGCACTGGTCACTGGATCCTTAAGTCCTGCAGGTCTGGAAGGTCACCCAGGGCTCCCATAGCCTCCCATAGGCCTGAAATGGCTCCCACAGCCTCCCTTTTCTCTGCATGGTCAGAGAAAGTGTGTACAGAGGCCTCCTATCATATTTTTTATTACTGTTCACCCCTCTTTCCATTTTCAGGCTGCCCAGCATGGATTTGTGTTTACTATTCAGCTGCTTCATGATTTCCATCCTTACAAATAAAAAGCACGAGGCACAGCACAGCCCACATCCATGGGGCTGAGATTTTTTGCCCATTACAGAAGGCAGCAGCATTGAAGCTGGCAGCTATAAGCAGCTCTTGATGTCGGGTGTTGTGTAAAAAGGGGTAGTTGGTGCAAGCCAAAATTTTGCTGGGGCATGTGCTAGCAGTTCAGCAGAATGGAAAGCTGTGAGGCAGTGCTGGAGGCCACAAGCTCTGCTAGTGCAGATGCAGCCCAAGCTGCCACTCGTCTCTGCTGCTGGTGCAAGGCTGGGCACTGAGAGGCTGAGCCCTGGCAGTAGAAGCTCCTTGCCCGCTGTGTCACAGCACTGTGTTGTAAAGGCCCTACTCTCTGCTGCTTTTCATAATTTTTGTTTTTCTAGGGAGGTGACAGCTTACCTCTGGTGTGTGGCCTGGGGCCTGTGAGCTGTCTTCATAGAGTGGCTCTTGTTCTTGTCTTTCTTTCAGACAAAGAGCACTTGAAGGAGAAGGAAAAGTTGGAGATGGAGCTGGCAGCTGTGCGTTCAGCCAATGAGGACCAGCGGAGGCACATTGAAATCCTTGACCAGGCCCTAAACAATGCACAAGCCAAGGTTATCAAGCTGGAAGAGGAGGTGAGGCGTGGACAATATTTCTGTGCTCTGAGGATAGACGTGGATCATGGTTAGACCTTTCTTCATCCAAGTCCTGATTCTCTTCTACCCACAGGGTGCTAGGTCTTCCTCTTTCTGTTGCACTTGCCCTTTTATAGAGGAAATGTGTGGTTACACAATACTGAGCCAAACAAGCAAGCAGAGGAGACCACAGATGTGTCTAGAGCAAAGCCTTCAAAGTGTAACCAGGAACAAAATCAAATTCAACTCAGCTGGTGGCTGAGGTAATGGCAGGATTTAACAGAAAAATTGAATAAAAAGCTGATTACTCACTGGCCTGGGACTGTGATAGAGACTTGTGGTGTTAGTGCATCCCATTTCTTACCAAAGAATACCAGGAAGCTTTTGAGACGCACACAGCAGCACAACAGTGCAGGGCTTGGTGGCTTCACATCTTAAAATAGCTGGCCAATCTGGCTGGAAGCAGACTGACTGACCAGGATTTAGAGCTACAGGTTTTATTTGAGAGCTGAAGAGCACCTATCATACTGTGAGACCCAAGAAATGCAAAACTCCCAAGAGATCTTTAAGCAGTAGCCATAAAAGCCTGATAGTGGAAATAGGTGTTCAGATACAAAGAGAAATCCCAGGCACAGGGCTCTTTAAACTGACAGACAGAACAATACCTAGTAGTTGGAAGCAGAAATGAGACAAATTCAAAGTGGAAATAATGCTCAGTTTTAACTATAATTGAGAGTGACATTATCAGTTCTCCCTTACTGGTGAAGAATCTCTCAATTTATTGTATTCCTTAAGGACCTTCCAATCAGGAGGTATGGATCTAATAACTGTTTGAAAGTCTATGCATTTTTGCAAATCGGGCAGGACTGTCAAAACAGACCTTTTTGACCTTTTAGATCCCTAAAATCTCTGTCCCTGGGACCAACAGAGGGAAAATGTTTTATGGGAAGTAAAGAAGCATGATCTTTACTACCTAAGGTCATTGGTGACAGGAAGGCTGTTGATGAATCTCTGCCCTAGCAGATTTGGTAGAGGTTCAGGCACTGGCACAGATCTTGGGCAGCTCTGTTCCTCTTCAGAGCCTCATTTTCCACCTGCACTCTCCCCAGGGCTGGCCAGGGGAGCAGGGGATGCAAAGGGTCTTGTGGGGAGCAGAGAAAGCCTTTCCCAAATACCTGCAATTAACTTAAGTGCCATTTGTTGCCTTGGAAAGATGAAGGGAGAATTCACCTCTGTGGTTTTTGAATGGTTTTTATTGACAATAAAATGAGAGTGACAGACTCCCTGTTAGGATAAGCAATGGTTACTTAGTGTCTGGAAGGTTTAAAGTACTGTATGTGAATGCTGAAGGCATTGCTGGTTTGTACCTGACCAGTGGCCCGTTCTGACTCCCTGTTTAGAAACATTTTAGAAACTCCATGTCCTCAGATGGATGCACTCAGCAGCAGGAAGAGAATCACATAAGTTTAACTGCTCCTTTGTTAGTTCCACTAAAGCCTGCTCACCATCTGGGTGTATTTGGGGCAGTCCCTTTGGGTAGCTGCAGGAGCCAGTATCTTTAGTCTGTACATAATTCACTTGACACTCTTTGGCCGTAAGGCAGCCTGAGGTTTTCTATTTGCATTTCATTACAAAAGGTTGGATAAAGGAATGTTTTAGGTGGCAATGCCTGCTTCTCCACTCGTGGCATCATGCAGGGGGTGGGAAGAAATAATGTTTAGTTTGTGTCTGGTCCACAGACTGTCAGTGTGGTACTGGCAGGTAACATTGACTTGCTGAGTAGAGACTAGTGAAGGAAGTAACATATACAGTGATTTCCAGGCAGGTTGTTCAAGAACCTACCTTGTGCCTGCTGTGTTGTAGTAAGTATGTTTGCAGCCTTAGGGCTCTAACAGCTTGGCAGTAGTCAGGTTTTAGTCTTGTCATACAACAGAAATGCGCCTCTCCTGGATCCTGTATTGTGGACTGGTAGAGCTGAGGAGAGGTTAGATGTTGCCCTCTAGGGAGCTCCTAACCTGCCCAGGGCATGGCAGATGTTATGGAGGTGGTAAATTCCTGCCTGGGGCACTGTAGGTGTTAGAGATGTGGTAATCTCCTGCCTTGGGCATGGTAGATCTCAGAGGTGACATATATGAAAGTGATGCCATGGTTTTTGCCATAGTATATCAGAGTCCTCAGTCTGACACACACATGTTGATCTGCTACCTTTTAACTTTTTTTTTTTTTTTCATTCTAGGGGCAATTCAAATGAATTTTAGCCCAGCTGCTGTGTTTTAATTGTTCAAGGCAGTGTCAGGCAGCTTGGGTGAAGTGCAGTTAATCTGAGGCTGCCAGCATGTGCCCAAGCTCCAGCGCTCACTTTCCCTTTTGTCCTGTGTCATGGCTGAATCTGAGCACCTTTTCAACAGTCTCCAGTGTTTCTGGATCTTAATTAGACATGTGCAGAAGATAAGTTGCAGTGTTAAACCTTCACCTTAAACCAGGGATTTTTACTCTAATTTGGAATATATTGAGGAAGACACAAATACAGTCAAATCAAAGTGACTGTTATTATTGTTAACAGAGCTCTAGCTCATGCACTGCTCTGTAAATCCACCCAGATTTCTTCTACCACTGGCGTGTAATTAACAGCGTTTTAAATCAAGCCTTGAGAAATAAGCAGTAGCTGCTAAGTTGAATTAACATAAGATAGTGTTCTATGCAAATCAGCATTATCCTGAGTCCCTGCTAGTAGAAGGATTTAATTCAAAATCTGTAGTTGGTATTATCACCACATGTCATTTAGCAGACTGCTGCTGGAATCATGTGTCTGTTCCATGCTTTGAATAGAAAAGTCAATAATTGGAGAGGGCTCAGAAAGCAGCTGTACAGTTTATTTGGGGTCCAGAAGCTGGTTTTGCTGGGAAGAATTAAAGTGAAAAGTTGTCTGAGCTTTGGTCTGTGTGCATGAACATGAATCACTGAATGGGTAAGATTAGAAGGGACCACAGTGGGTCATCTCATCTGCTCCCTTCACAAGCAGGTCCATCCTAGAGCACATGGCACAGGATTGTGTCCAGATGGTTCTTGCTTGTCTGCAGTGAGGGAGACTCCACAACCTCTCTGATCAATGTGTTCCAGTGCTCCATCACCCACATAGTAAAGAACCCCCAGGTCCTTCTCTGCTTTCCAGCAGGTCAGCCCCCACCCTGTAGTGGAGTATGGGGTTATTTCTCCCCAGGTGCATTTTCCCCTGTTGACTTTCAGATGGTTCCTCTCTGCCCATTTCTCCAGCCTGTCAAGGTCCTTCTGGAGGGCTGCACAGCCTTCTGGGGTATCAGACACTCCTCCCAGGTTTGTGTCTGCAGGGAACTTGCTAAGGAGGCTTCTGCCCCTTCACTCAAGTAATTGATTAATAGGTTTAACAATGCTGGGCCCAATATCAAGCTTTGAGGGACACCACTAGTAACAACCCCCAATCAGATCCTGTGCCACCCTCTGGGATCTGCTGTTCAGCCAATTTTCAATCCTCTTCATTGTCTGCTCATCCACAGTTCCTGGGTTTACCCATGAGGATGTTGTGAGAGTCAGTATTGAAAGTCTTGATGCTATCCCTTTGACTTGCTGAAGTAGACAATACCCACTGCTCTCCCTGCATCCATTCAGGGATGGATGAAGAAGGGATTGCTGTCAGAGAGATTAAACATTGCTATTTAACATAAGAGGAAATAGTGAGATGCAGTGTTTGGAGGCTGAAGATGAGCAAGTCAGGCTGAAAATAAAGAGTTAAGAGTAATTAACACTGAAACAATCTACTTAGAGTGATAGTGGATTCTCCATCTCTTACAGTCCTTCATTCAAATCTCATGGGTATAGAATTCACTTGTTCAAACTGGAGTTACGTTTCTAGCACAGGTATTTTTCCGAGATGCACTCATCTTTTCTCAGATTTGCTTGGATATATCCCCTCTTAGCCTTAGCTCTTCTTCATCTTTGTTTTCCTAATCCCCAGGGCAAGGGCAGTGTTCAGGCAAGTTTGCTGATCTAGTGAAGAAGTGAATTGTTTAATTAAATGCTTCTTGCTCTAGTAGAACACAGTTTGGAAACAGAACAAGAAGTAATTTGCTTAAATTGCATAAGAGAAAGCCAGATTAGGCATTAGGGAAGAAGTTTTCTGGCAGTAAAGGAAAATAAGCCGTGAAGTAGTTTGCAGGGATCGGCTGTGTAATTCCTACCCCTGGGTGATTTTGTAAACAGCTTATACAGTTGTGTGCCAGGTTTTATGTGCAGTTGATCCTACCATGCAGCAGGAGGATGGATTGGTACCTCTCCAGTTGCCATCCTGTTTTGGGGTTTTTTGTAATCTGTGTGTCTCTGAGGTGTTGGAGCTTAATGTCACATGTCTCTGATTGTCGTCACCTCTCCCTTATGGATCCATGCTTCACTGGCAACCCAAATTAATTTGAATTACAGTGTTTTATACTTTGTGTTTTAAATGCATTGGTGATTTTTTTTTTTTTTGTTCTTGTTGTTTTTGTTTATGAATCTACATGCAGAATAGAAAAGTCAGAATTGGCTCAAGATCCTCCCTGTAAACTTAGGAATGTGAGAACTGTCCTGTTGCATATCTCCTGCAAAATTGTTTTTGAAGGCTCTGGGCGTGTGAGCATCGCCTCACCCACAAGGGCAGAGGTGTGTGAGTGTGAGCCCTGGGGCCTGGAGGGCTGCTCCAAAGCCAAGTTGTGGCTGCTGTGATTCAGATGGACCCTGCAGCATTTGGTAGGACATGGGAGAGCAGAAGAGGTCTGCTGCCAGGGACCCTGGGGGAGCTTCCTAACCCTTTCTATCCATGCTGATGTGGCTGGAGGTGACACAAACACCTTCCTTCTGCCAAAATAGCACATTCAGTAAGAAGCCTCTGCTTGTGTGGGTGTTGCCAAGCCATGAGCTCCTGAGGAATGCAGTCTTCATGCTGCTGCCAGAGACTAGTGGGGATTATAATCTCGTTAATTTTCAGGGAAAGCCCAGGGAGCTGTTAGCATTAGCCTAGATTGCAGCAGGGCTAAGGAGGTCACTCTGCCAGTTGTTGGTGCCAGGCATTAGGGAGGTTTGTTTAGACCAAGCTATGCTTTTGCTGTGAGCAAGCTTGTATTTCACTTCACCTGTTACATGGATGGATTTAGGGTGATAGAAGAGAAATTCATGTCCCTTTTGGAGCATGCTTGAGTAGTCTCTGGCTGGAAAACCCTGCATTGCAAAAGCCCTGTGTCAAGTAATAAAAAAGCCCTTCAGTAATTGCATTATAAATGTAAAGAGGGCCTGGCTTTATCTGCCTGGACATCCCATCTACAGATCAGTATGGACAAGCCCGTGAGCAGAATGGAGTAGGTGGAGCACTTCTGGCTGTTGGCACTGCTTGTTCCACCTGTGTTGAGCCAATCTGCAGGAGTGAAGAAAGAACCCCTCTGTTTGGGTGCAGGCAGTGTGCTGAGTGTCAGCAGTCAATAAAACCCCCGGGGATTCCTCTAAACTCAGTCCGTCCTGTGTGTTTGCCCAAAGAGTATCCGCCAACATGATTTCTCTTGCTTAGAAATGGCCTGGGGGCTTCATGGTTAGCAGATCCCCAGTGGGTGAAAGATCTGGGGCAGCATTCCTTCCATAAAGGGTAGTTCTGCCCCAGCAATGCCTGCTGTGCACATTCCCTGCCCATCAAAGAGACACCATCGTTTCCCTAGAGAAACTCTTGGAAGCAAATGACCAAAGCCATGCTGAAGCCCAGTGCATGCCTGCAAGTGCCCAGGGGTCCCAGCGGCCCAGGGTGGGGTACAGTGCCCTCCAGCCTGCTGACTCCTGTTCCCCACAGCTGCGCAGGAAGCAGGCCTATGTGGAGAAGGTGGAGAAGCTGCAGCAGGCACTGACACAGCTGCAGGCGGCCTGTGAGAAGAGGGAACAGATGGAGCGGCGGCTGCGCACACGCCTGGAGCGAGAGCTGGACTCGCTGAGGATGCAGCAGGTGAGGGCAGGGGGATATGGGCAGGACCCCAGCACGGGGCCTTTGGTGTTTTTAACAGAGATGGTCACTTGCAGCCCTTGCCTTTGGATTTGGGTTGTTGGGCTTTTCTCCTAAACCTTTCCTTTGGATAGGGTAGTGGAGCATTGGAGGCGTTCACGGTCGTGTTGGATGGGGCTTTGGGTTTGTGAAGTTTTCCCTGCTCATGACAGTAAAGCTGGATTTAGATGACCTTTGATGGTCCTTTGCACTCTATGGTTCTTATTCATGATCTTCAGCAGAGGATGGGGCTGTTCTGCTGTGGGCTCTGGATACAGATGAGCCCTGCCTACTGCTGGGATGAGATGTCCTGGCTTCCCTGCCCAAGGGCAGGCAGGGCAAAATGTCCTTCCAGTTTCTCTCTCCAGCAATGACAGATTAGGCAAAAACCAGCTCCACACTGAAGGAGGAGAGGAAAGGTGTGGTAGATGGCCCAAAAATTTTAGTCAATGTTTCATTGAAAAGGCCAAGTAGGATGATGGGGGATCTGGTAGGAGCAAGACCTAGGCCTGTATTTGTTCTTTGCAAGTCTTAATGTATGTGTTTCACAGAAACTTTGACCCATCTGGGCCCAAGTGATGTCCTCTTCAGATAATGTGATGTCCTCTTCAGACAATGAATTATTTATATATCCATCCAGTCCAGAATGGGCTAGGAGTATAGATTTGAATTTCTCTATGTGTCCCCTTGTTTTTTGGTAGCTATGTGTCCTTAGAGGGGTATTGTTATGCTTGCATTTTGCGCACAGTTACTCCTTTGTTATGCACTTCATCGCTAAGTCACAAAGTCATCTTGAAAAGAAAAGAAAAGAAAAGAAAAAAAAAAAAAAAAAAAAAAAAAGGTTGCAGAGAGAATTTCCAGGCTGCAGCCTGCACCAAGTGCCAAATATATGGGCACTGGCTTTGGAGGAGAGTGAGCAGATATGCTAAATGTATCAAACTACGGCTTGGGGAAAAACCAGCAACATAAGCAAAGCATGATGCTCTTGGAACTCTTGAAGGGCTCACTCGTATCTGTCATCGCACGCATCTGCTACTATAACCTTTCCTTATTTGTAAGCCACTAGTGGACACCAAAGCAGCTGTTGCACAGAGCTTGTGCTGCCAGAAAGCAGAGGGGCTGATCCTGCTGGCAGGATGCCATTGGAAATAGCTCCACGGTCAGGGTCAGTGTTAGTGGTTTGCAGAGTCATGAGGCAGCCAGACCTGAGAGCATCCCCTTCCTTCCTGCAGCCCCAGGGCAGGGCAGGTCCCCCAGCACCCTTCCCAAGGTATCACTCTGCTGCTGCTCCCTGCAGGCCCTTCTCATTCATCTCTCTCTGCTCTTTCTTGTTGCCATAAAGTGTTTTATGTCTTTCGTGCCCAATCCACCATGGGCTTGTGGTTCAAGTCTTCTCAGTTCCCCCTTAGCCAGCC
Organism: Cettia cetti; assembly: GCA_013401135.1. Classification (NCBI taxonomy): domain Eukaryota; kingdom Metazoa; phylum Chordata; class Aves; order Passeriformes; family Sylviidae; genus Cettia; species Cettia cetti. The sequence goes on along the minus strand of VZUI01038401.1, from coordinate 77,009 downwards.
TCTTCCAACTTAACAAAGGAATTACATGGAATATAGCATGCTAATGCCATTTGAGAAAAGAACATCTGAGAAAAATACAGTTAAAAATCAAGTGAAGGTAAAACTAGAACTAAGAAAGGCTGGGATGCAGAGACAAATTGATATATTAAGTAATAGCGATGGACTGTTGCTGAAATCCTTGCTGAAATCAGGCTGTTCATTTTGGCAGAAAATTCCACTGTAGTTTACAGATGGTTTAAAAACTTTTGGTACTGTAATTAGCAATTGACTTTTGGGTTGAACATAGTTTTCAAATGCCTGCACCCATTCCATCTAGTAAGTTTTAAGAGGAAAGATTCTCTTAACTTCTTCCATGTATCGGCTTTGAGAGAAAACTTGGGGGTATTTTTACTATTGTTGTCTATACTGTTTGTTTATGAGCCATAGTGCTGCAGAGAATCATGTGGCATCAAAGTACCCCAGCTTTTTGCTTCAGAGCTGTCTTCTCTGAGTAATCAAAGTTACAGCTACTGAAACATTTTCTCATTGCAGAGAAAAAAAGGAGCCAAGGACTGGATGTCCTCCACCTCCATTTTCTATCAGCAGTGGGAAGAGCTCAGGGGAGCTACCCATGCTGCTTAGGTGACTTAATTAGGTGCTGTAACTGGGTGAAATAAATCCTGGCTGGACAAGCACTTTTCTTGCAGCATAGATGGAAAGAGTTATGCACCCATGGCTGCTTCTCAGCATCCCATGGGAGCTACCCCAGAGGTGCCTGGGGATCTTCTGTTCCTCTAGTTAGAAAGTTAGCTGTTACACCACAGAAAGCATCCCTTGAGGGCACAAGAGAACTAATATGCCAGAAGGGACAAGCTTAAATACATGGCTGAGATATTTTCCCAGCTGCTGCTTTAAACAGGGTACATGTAACTAGGTCACAAGGTGCTTTTTTGTCAGCTTTAATATATAAACCCTGTGGTAGTAACTGCCAGTCCATACTAAGCACTGCCCAGCCATGGGCATGAAGTCCCAGTAAGACGAATATCTTTTAAAGCTTCATTGCTTCTTTTGCTACCAAATTTTTTCCTACTTTTTCCCTTGGCTTGGGGTATGCCAGGAAATCTCTGCACATCAGGGTAGGAGCCAATTCCTTGCTTCTGTCAGTGTGGTCTGGGGAAGCACTAGGGTTGCACATATGGTCAACTCTTCTGTTCTCCTGCAAGCTGAGGGATTTAGCCTGGGATTTCCACCTGCCCCTGTCAAAAGAAATGGGGATCACTTTGTATGTGCCAGAAAACTGAGGAGAAAATGGTTTTTCCTCATGCTGGGCAGGGCATGAATACCTGTCACTGTTTCCACTGGCAGAGGCAGGGCAGCTACCAGGCAAGCAGCCTTCCAGAGCATAACGCCCCAGCCCTCATGGAGCTGGTGCGGGAGAAGGAGGAGAGGATCCTGGCCTTGGAAGCTGACATGACCAAGTGGGAGCAGAAGTATCTGGAGGAGAGTACGATCCGGCACTTTGCCATGAACGCTGCAGCCACAGCTGCAACAGAGAGGTAAGATGGCCTTGCTGCAAGCAGGCAGCTGTTCACCATGGAAAGCATGGCAAAATAATACAGAATGGGTGTTTTCTTAAGGCTGGATGTTGCTTGCCTTTCCCTCCTGAGTCGCACTGCCAGGGTTAATGCGCTTCTCCTGGGTGTCATGCCAATGAAATAGAATAGTTGGTTGAGACAGGTTTCATCCTTCTGACCGGCTCCAAATGTTTATCAGATCTAGGCATCAGATTGAAGCAATGGCCTCTGGCAGTCTCAAGGTGCCAAATTACACGGCACAGTAAGGAAGCTCCTCTCAGTACCCTGGTGGAGTGAGCAGGGACTTCATAAATGGCTGCACTCATCCTGTGGCCTGCAACAAGGTTGTTTAACCTAGCTTTATAAACCTCTAAGAAGGGAAGTTTTGTTGCCTTAAATACCCTTTTTCTCCACTTTATTAATCTTCAAACTAAAATGTTTTTCCTGATAGCTAAGCTAAACTTCTTCAGTGCAATTTACCTCCATTGATTCTTGTCCTTCCCAGGCATACAGGATGAGCAACAGACCACTGTTGATGTTCAAACAGCCTTGTAAATATTGGAAGACAGATATTCCCTGTTGTATTTTCCCTGGTCTGAACCAGCTTCCTCCCCTTAGCCATTTCTGACATCCCCTAGTGTAAACCTTTTCCCATTCACATGGCATATGTCTAGACTGTCTGTGTCAAAGCATGGTGGCCAACAGCACAAAAGGCAGTGAGGAGGATGGCAATAGTTAACTTCTCACCCCAGTTTCTTAGGAGCCAAATCCCCAGAAAACATCCTAAAATGAGTTTTGCCTTTGAAATGTGTTTAGGTGTGTGACTCAGAATGGACTTTTGCACTCCAGTCTAGGCAGCAATTCCTGTGCTGTTTTTCAGCTTCCAATGTGTAGAGCTTTGTTACTGGTTCATGATGTAGTCTTGTTGACTTGAGATCTGGTGAGTGGGTCCCTCTGATGTCTGATCCTATCCTTCTGGGTGGCTGTTAGCCCTGTGTGGGTCACCCATGATTCCTCTGTTCCTTTATGCCAGTTAAATTAATGGCATTAATGACCTAGCCCAAGCCAAGAGTAGCCTGCAACAGGATGCCCATCGCTGGCTTGCTCTTTGAATGTGGGTTTGAGGTTTTCTTTGCAAGTTTCAATCTCATTTGCAGAAGCCACGCTGGCAGTCTCAGGAGCCTGACTCTCTGTGCTGATCCTCTTTGTCAGGGATGCCTCAGCCCCGAGCCACTCGCACAATGGCAGCTACGGCGAGACAGCGCTGGAGGTGCGGGGCTGGCAGGAGGAGGAGGAGATCGTGCAAGCCAACCGCCGCTGCCAGGACATGGAGTACACGTAAGGGATGCTGTGCCATTCCTGCTTCTTGTGCTGTTGGGGCTGGCTTCAGATAAACCAGAATGCCCTTCTCTTCCTTCCTACATGCCTGGATAGGATGGGTTTGGCTTCACTTTGATTTAGTTTTGCTCTCCAACTTTCAATCAGGGATTAAAGAGGAGTTGTCTTTAGATACTTCCTCCCTACCTTCCTGTTAAGCCTTCTGTGGCAATCCCAACATTTTTACAAAGCAGAGGTTGTTCCACTATTAAAAGCAGTCTGGAATGCAAGAACACAAATTTGCAGACACTTTCATAAAAAAGGTGTGTTCGTTGCTTGCAGAAGATACCAGTGATTGTTTTTCCTGGGTTTGGGTTTTGTTTTTCATTCACAGATGCAAGCTAATCCTGCTTCCAGGGAAGCTGTGGAGTTTTGCCACTGCCTTCATAAATATAGATCGGCATCCTGTGTTTACACTGCTAATTAAACATGTGATGATGAAAACGAATGGTTCACTATTTACAAAATGCACCTGCATTGTTTTATATACTGTACAGCATGGTCAGGCTAGTAATTTGACTGTCAGAGTGTAAGAACTTTTGAAAAATACAGTTTTGTAGTTGTTCAGTATGATTTGGTGTTAATCATTCCTGGAGAAGAGTTCAGATAATCCCATTTTTTAGTGATTTCAGAGTTTTCAGAGTCTGTATGAAAGAAGTAGCGAGCTTTTCTCAGCTCTGAACACCATGTGCTGATTGTTTTTGCAGCAGTGAGGCAGAAGGAAAAGCCCTGACCACCTTGCAGATAAACCAAAAAGGAACCTTTCTACTTACTTCATCAGGTCTTTACTCCAGCTGATAACAGACCTGAATCCTGGGGTTAACTCAGACTGCCAAAGCATAGTTTCCAGATTTGGCCCCAGTGTATTACAGGGGTGAAAATTGCCTATGTGTCTGTATTGTAAAGGTAGCAATGTGCAGCCTGCTCAGTATACTGCCCACTGCTCCTGCTGGGTTAGTAAAACCGTAGCATAGATGGGTTCAGTTAACCTTGCAGAAAAGTTTTGGTTTAATAGCTAGAAATGCTGTCTGTTTTGAAGTGCATGGTTATCTTTGGAGGAACTGCTGGGCACTGTCTTGTCCAAGTATCCTAAACCAAAGAGGACAGAGCAGCAGGGCATCTGACTGGGGACCTCCCTGCTTCCTCCAGGCAGCATATTCCCATATGAATGTTTTTTCCATTCCTGTAAGCAGAGCATTCATATTTTGGCAGGATAAAGAATCTCCATGCCAAAATAATTGAGAAGGATGCCATGATCAAGGTCCTTCAGCAGCGGTCACGGAAGGACGCTGGGAAGGCTGACAGCGCCAGCCTGCGACCGGCTCGGTCTGTGCCCTCCATTGCCGCTGCCACGGGCGTGCATTCCCGCCAGACCTCGCTCACCAGCAACCAGATGGCTGAGGAGAGGAAGGAAGAAAAGCTCTGGAAGGGAAGCATAGGTGGGTTCAGCTTTTGCTTAAGCTTTGATTCATCCATCACTTCATCCTAATCCTTCTGCTTGAGCTCAGCAAAAGTGCCTTGGCACGCATCGCCCTGGCAGCTCATTTCCAGAGCACTTTCCATGGGCAGAATGTGTGTCCTTGTGCTTAAGTCAAAAACCAGTCATTCTTTAACCTTGCGTTGTATCTTAATTACATTCCTCATCATATGAAATCATTCTGCACTGGTTGTAGAAAGCTATAGTTGAGGGAAGTCCTCCCAGATACAGGCACATAATGTTTGCAACTTTATGGGAGTAAATAACGAATTTGGGCTAGAAATAAAGCCTGAATAAAGTCAATCAAGAGGGTGAGCATCCCTTTGTATAGGACAGCATGATGTGTTGTGGCAGATAAATGGGAAAATCAGTGCTGGACTGCCTGTTGTTTGGGGCCACGTAGGATGGAGGTGTGGATGTGTGCAAGGCTGTGTCGAGAGTAAGTGCCACTGGGATGGGTGTGCAGAAGGGGAGGCAGGGAGGGGAAGCTGCTTTCAAAACGCTGTTTTGTAGGAAAGTACCATAGGGATGCCAGAAAAAGCAGCATCAAGGGGAAAAGCTAAGCCGAATTAAAAGACTGAGCCATACCCAGCATCTTGTAGCTCTGGGGTGGGACAGGACACAGCAGATACATTTGAGCCAGGATGTGATTGACCTCTATGTGTTTTCAGGGCTGCTCTTGGGAAAGGAGCACCATGACCACCCATCAGGCCCCTCCCTGCCCCCACCTCTGCCCTCCTTGTCTTGCATGCCCGTCCCAGTGCCGGCAGCCTCCCACGCCAAGACGGGCAGCAAAGACAGCAGCACCCAGACGGACAAAACCGCTGAGCTCTTCTGGCCCGCCACCGCCTCCTTCCCCGGCCGGGGCCGCCTGGGTGCCACCCCGTCACACAGCCCAGCCCCGCGGGCCCTGGGGACACGAGTGGCCAGCGAGAAACTGGGTGAGCTCTGCCAGAACCCGCCTCAGTGTAAAATGTCAGCACCTCCGGGGCTATCAGCAATCCCCAGAGACACATCAGTGTTAGTGGGGACAAGGTGTGGATATGTGATGCTGCCACAGTTTGTAAAGTGCGGTGGGGGTTTCTTCAGGGAAACTGAAATTGTAGAGAGAACTTTCTGTGGCTGCCCAGAGTGGCTTTGTGCTCGGCAGCTTCTGTAAAACTCTGTTTGTCTGTGGCAGGCAGAATTTGCAATTATTCATGCTGACAGATATATGATTGTCACACCTTAAAAACCCTTCATAACTGCTCACATACTCAGACTCTTCTCTTTTTTTCAACTGAAACCATGGTTAGTTAAAGCATCATTTTCTCCCTAATTTTTAAAGGAAAGCTGGGGGGAATAGGGGAATAGTAAGGAGAAAGTGGAGATTTTTATTTTTTTTCCAGGATGGATGAAGAAGTACAATTTTAGTTATTTTTGAAAGGTGGAAAGTGCTGGTTTGCAGCTCTAGCAAAGGAGACATTTAATTTATACACATTATTTTGAAAAAGCCTGTTTCTTACACATGCATCTCTTTTCAAAAGCAAGTTTTCCCTCTAAAAACATCCCTCTAAAAAAAGCCTATTAAAAGGGCTGACTGTCACAGAACTAGATGGTCTTTAGCATCCCTTCCAACCCAGAGCATTCTATAATTTTAACTAATGAGATTTTTGTTGTGTGTCTCTTGAACACTATCTTTGTGCCTATCCTTGGGGCTGTGCACACCGACACACCTGCTGTCATTTTGCAGGGAATTCAGTGAAACATCACATGTTTCTTAGTGTCCTGAACAAATTTGGCTTTCAGTATGTAGGATGTACAGGTAATACATGCCCCATCTTCAAGGAATGGGTTGATACTTGCTTTGAACATACTGCTGTTGAATTTGGACTGAAGATCAACTTTCCCTTCTTTCCATTGCAGAGAACTCCAGCCATGGGAAGCTGCCTGACAGCAAAGGCAGAGTGAGCAGCCTTCTCCACAAACCCGAGTTTCCAGATACAGACATGATGGAAGTCCTTATCTGAGCAGAGGACACCACCTCTGGGATTTTGTGTGTGTACAGCCAGGCCCAAGATGGTCCTCAGTGTGCCAACCTTGAAAACTAACCCTGAGAGTCTGGGAAAAAAAAAAAGTTTATTCCCAAATTGAAGCTAATCTACTATATTGAGACTTTTGACCAGGCAAGAAGTCAAGAGCAGTGAAGAGGAGTGATGAAATGAACGTCTGAGATTTTCTGAACAGAGGGTCGTTGAAAATGGAAAGCGGTGTGAGAAGGGGAGTGTTGAGGAAAAAGGAAACTGTTTCCTGGCATGAAGAGAAAGTAGTGAAGTTACAGACTGGTTGCACACTGCTGTTTTTCTGCCTCTACAACCAGGACAGGGAGTGAAAACCTGTCTCTCTGGATGCCAGAGAGAGTTTCTGAGTAATCCAGGAAAAATTTGCATCTTCCTCAATATCAATGCATTTCTCAAAGGTTTCAGTCTCTAAAATTTCAATTCTTAATTTTTGTGAATAATTGGTCTGTAGATGTAAATGGCAGGTTCTCATAAGTATTTGTTTGAAGTGGCACTGGTGTGGCTTTCCTGGGCAGGCAGGTCAGGTGCCTCTTTCCTGGCTGGACAAGTGTTTCTCTTGGAGCTGAATTTACAGTACAAATATTCATGTCTTGCAACCTCAGAGCTTGCTGAGACTTCTTTTTTTGATAGGAGCAGTTGTTGGCTGGAATTCTCATGGTAGATGAATTTAGAAGGGGGAGAGGGGGCCCTGCTGAAGCAGACCCTGTTGTAACCATTGGGAAGTTGTGGGAGGGTCCCAGCAGCTCCCTAAAGGGCTGTGCATTAGATAGTTCTGTCAGGGGAGAGCTGCACGGGTTTGTTTTTAGAGGAGTTAAGCTGGGTTTGCATGTGAGATCAGAAGATACCTCTGGCTGGGTGCTGGTTCATAATATTGGAAGAGTCAGTGTGTTTGTGGTAAGAACAAGATTTTTCCTTACTTTCAACTCTTATAGCCAAGTCCTACTTTTCTCGAGCATACAAACCTGCTGTTCAAGCTGATGTGGGACTGGACATTAAGGAGTGCAGAAGCAGGCTGGGAAGGGTTTAACTGCAAAGCAGTATGTGAGCATCATGTGTTTTCTGTCCTGAGCTGTGGTTTCTTTTCACCTTATTTTACCCAGGGTGGAACATTTCTTATTTTCAGCTTTGTCCCTGAATTCAGTAAGAGGCAGCCAACTCACCCGCTGTGTTACTCGTGGCTTCGTGCACTGCACATGCCGACGGGGAAATTTTCCTCTGTGAGGCGTTTCTGTATTGGCTTTGCAGTTCCTGAGCCTTGTGGTGCACCATAATGACTGTAAGGAGAGCTTGACTTTGGGAAAAAGAGCGATGGAATCTAATGTGAAGCTGCCTAGAGTGGAAAAGTAATGGGTGCTAAAAGTCAGTGCACTCAGGGCTGGCTTGAGGTCACCTCTTCCCATAGGTGACAAATCAGAGCCCTTGGCTGTTGAGAACAGCAGGCATTTTAAACTCTGCTTTTGCCAAAAACTGAAGTCCTTGTGAACTCAAAGCCTTCACAGGCCAGAGCCTTGTGCTCAATACTGCTTGGCTGATACCTTTTTTTTTTTAAGAACAAAATTGCTATGTTAAAAGCTATGCACTTATTTTTGTGTGTACCTAGAATTAGACGTATATTGTTGTCACCCTCTTTCTGAGTTTTGCACTTGTTAAAGTAGTGGTAGGTAGATTGTGCAGGAAGCAATCTGTGTGTTTCAAGTATTAGCAGCTTTGCATTGTGAAACCAAAGGTGTAAAACCCTTGGAAGATGTTATGCAGCTTAATATATGCCTTGTAAGATAATTTTTGTTTTCTCTGAAGTTAATTTAAATGTTGTCATTGTTTGCGTAAAAGCCAGGACCGTGTGTGGCATTGCCACTGACCCACTTCCATGGCCCTTCCTCAAGCATCTGTGGTAGGAATGGGGCAGGAGAAAGACAAATCCAGGAAATACAAGTAAAATGTTGGTGAATTTTTAATTGCATCACTTTTTATCCAAGAAATAAGGATACCCAGGTACTTGGAAGTCTCTAAGCATTTTGTTACCAGCTGTAGTATTTCTTTTGCTGAAACTCTTCAGTAAGCTGTGTGCAGGCAGACAGTGAGGCATCCAGGAGAAACAGTGCTGGATCAGCATGGATCAGCTCTCAGTTAGGTTTGGTAGTGGTTCAGCTCGATTTCTCCAAGTCAGCTAGAGTACAGCACTCCTTGAGGAGACCACAGTCTCTACAGTTTCTGCTATCCAAAGCTGGCATTACACTTGATGCTGCCCCAGATTCACGGTCACATATTGGAAGCTGTTAGAGACAGTGTATAGGCAATTCTCATTGTAGGCAACAGCTCAAACCAAAAGGTTTATTCTCACCAATTGTGTTGAACTCAAGAGATGTTAGTTTTCCTGGAGGGAAAGTCTGGAGGACTGGTGTCTCCCTCCAGCCCAAGCACTAGCAGAACTTGCGTGGAGTACTACTGCCACATGTCAGCCCCGCTGAGCAGAGCGGCGCAGCTCCATTTGTGCTGGCTTTCCCAGCTCTTGGAACTGTTTTGTGTTGTTGGGAAACTGTGCTGTAGCCATTCCAGGTGATTCAGTGGTACCTAGTTGTAAAATACTGTCATTTTTTATTGCTGTTGGTTGTATAGAGAAGTTTGTGTACAGTGTTGTACAGCTGGAGGGTTATTTGTACATAGGGGCGAAATGAAGGACGTTATGTCACCCCCAGCAAATGTTGATATTGTTGGTCAGCCAAAGATTTCTTATTCTTTGCTGTTTAAATTTGTGCCTTACTATTGTAGATAATAAATGTATAAACATGTTTATTTTCTCACTTTTCCAGTGTGAATACATTCAGTCCTTCTGAAGAAAGGACTTTAAAAAAATTCTTTCAGCTTTGCAAACAATGTGTTAAGACTAAGAGGGGATACCTCAGGGACTTTTAAGGTTGCATCTTCTCCATTTTCCACAGGTGTTAATGAAAGGCCCCACAACAGGTGACACCAGTAGGTGTACGTGGGCATGAAATCAGTGGGTCTCCAAAGCAGAGGATCAAACTGGGAGCTTGCTCAAGCAAGAAGAGCATAATTTTACAGATGATTTTAGCGGGATCATCTTCACTGGAAGGAAATGAGAGGTTAAACTTAATGAGATACTTTGGTGAAGATATGAATATTTTTTAGCCCTGTGTTCCTGCTAAGCAAAGAACTCCCACTGATTTTTTTTTTTTTTTTTTTTTTTTTTTTTTTTTTTTTTTTTTTCCTGGAGCATCTAGGACTTCTTTATTTGACAGCTGTTGGATCAGTGTGAGTGAAGTACCTCAATATCTTTTATATCTAGATGTTCTTGAATTATATACTGTGCTCAGTAAGGAGTAAAGGCCAGATCCCATTTCATGCTGTAGTGCTGGCAAGGGGAATGCTCCAGCCTGGTGGAAATACTGTTCCTATGTTTGTTTATGCAACTGAAATAAATGGGGGGAAGGGAGCAAAAGTTAGCCAAGTGTCTGGCTTTGAGTTAGGGGTTGAGTTGCTCAGCAGGCTCTCACATGCTCTTGAAAGTGTCTGTTAAAAAATTCCTGAATCAGGTCCCAGGGAGCTGCAGGCATGAAAGGCATGAATGCCACTAAGGGCCTCTCTCTTCTGTGAGTTCTTCTCTGCCTGTCCCAACCTTTTCTCCCTAGATCCTTGCACGTTGAAAAAACCAACCTGTCCTGAGCAGGAGTGTGCCAGCAAAGATCCAGGGGGATTGCAGAAGCTTGAGGAGAAGTTTGCTTGATCCAAATCCCAGCACTGTGTGTTCCCCATGCAAGCACAGGTCAGCCTGACCCATCTGATCACTCCATCTTCAAGACATGGCAGCTAGTAGTATTTCTTGTGCCAAGAACAAAAGTTTTGTGATTGTTGAGAATGTGGCTTTTTGACTTCCTTCAAGTCAAGATTGGACTGTAAAATTTGGCATGTATCTTGTTTTTCAAGGCCATGGAAGAGAAGAAACTAACAGGCCAAAGCAATATTAGGATGGGGAAAGCCTCATGGCCACCTCTCTTCAGGTATAACAAGGAAGGGGCTTATTCCATTTTTCAGTTGTGTCTTCACCACAGATGCTCTGACCAAAAAAAAAGAATGTCACTGTAACACTGTCTGCAGGTTAAATACATTTTGCATCTTAATGTCAGGAATAAATATGCAAAGAAGCAAGCTTCGAGAGTCAGTTTGTTTCAACATTAAAATCTATTATTCCAAAAGCAAGTAACAGACCTGCATCATGTAAAGGAAGAGCTCAGAAGAGCTAAAATCATTAGCAAGATTGCCATTTAGAAGCATTCAACAATCTAGTCCCATCCAAAATGACAAGACCATTTCAGGATTCACTTGGATTCGGTGCACTGTGCCGCTGTGGCATCTCTTCTGCCCTTGTTTGTTCCACGTACAGGGCTTTCTCCTCCCAAAGTTTGAGAGGGTGGCTGGCAAGTATACAAACAGCAGTGAGGTGCATTCTTGGGGAAAAGCTGCGATTTCTGACATCTTTTAAGGCCTTCTGGGTCTGGACCTAAAGTACACTGCAGTGAAACACGAAAAGTTCAGATCTCACTCCCTGGCAGGAAGGATGCTTGTGGTCAGGATCCCCAGTGTGGGGGCTGGATGCAGTCCAACTGACCGGGCTGGTCTGAGCACCCTGCTGTGTTCCTCAGCCACTCTGAGTCAGGTAAGTCAGCCTAAATGTAGTAACTCCCCTCTCTGCAAACCAAAGCAAGTGGGGAAAACGGGGCACAGTGTCCTCAGTGCAGTCCCACCTGAGAGAGGGGTGAAAACACGAGCAGCTGTCATGGTGCCGCTGTGATTGATGTTCATCCAGACCTTAAGCTGTGGCTTTGAAGCCTTGTAAAACCAAACACGAGTGCCCAGCATTCCTGAGCTATAAAAGGCCCAGGAATTCATTGACTCGAGGTATGAAGACCACAAGCTATTTTCTTTCATACCGACCACTTCAGCTTTAGATGAACAAAATATCAGTGTGCATATTTTCCAGAGTAACCCTGCATGGCCCTGCTGCAGTCCAGAACTCAGTCCTGTGCCAGTGCCCTCCAGTGTGACACAAAGCAGTGCAGCAATTACGAGATGAGATCCAGGTCTCTGTTGTCTCCATATCCTGTGAGAGGCTGAAGACCTGCAGCAAAGTTTAGTGCTTAAAGGGAACTTTTTTCCCCTGGTACCACATGATGAGGCAGCAATGGAGCTTTTGGCAAGCTAAAAGTTGAAGGAGGGCAGTGCCACCACCTCTCTGGAGGTCATGCTCACACCTGACCATTGTGGTGGCTTCTCCAGCTGCTTGGTGGACTCTGACTCTTTGTTCATGGCTCTCCTGGTGCCTGTGTGCCCTGGGAGCACCCTCAGTCGCCTGCAGAAGCAGGGTGGATGGCCAGTGACCCTTCAGGCATGTGAAGCTTCCTCCGGGACAGCTGGGCTCAGAATGAGAACAGGGGACTGTGAGGGCAGCTGACATCACTCCGCTGATCCCTGGTTTGGGCCTTGATCAGCCCAGGTAGGAAAATTCCTGCTGGGACAAAGCTCCAGGAGGGAGAAAGGTGTTGTAAGGTGTGAGGAGATAGAGATCCTCTTGCTTGGCCCGTTACTTGGAGCATTTTTAAGATGACCCTTTCTAGTAGGCTTGGTATGAAAACTGCAATGCAATTTGGTGGCAAAAAAATTGTTGCTTGGTGTAAATCCCATCTGAATTTATAGAAGGAACCTTAAAGACCACATGTGGTTCCAACACCTGTACCCTGGGCGCTGACACCTTTCATGAGACCAAGTTGCTCAAAGCTCCATCCAACCTGGCCTTGAAGGTTGATGAACAGGGCATCCACAACTTCTCTGGGCAGCCTTTGCCAGTATCTCATCACCATTGTAGTGCAGAACTTCTTCCTTATGTCCAGTCTAAACTTTTCCTCTTTAAAGCCATTACCCCTTGTCCCACCACTACATGCCCTTGGAAAAACTCCCTCTCTGGCTTTCTTGTAGCATCCTTCTTGTAACTCTGGCTTTCATCCTCTCAGTGCACATCCTGCTTCTCTGCTGTGCACTTTCACCCTGCTGCCTCCAACTTTTTTTCCAGCTCAACCGTGCCAGGAACAGGCAGTCAGGTTCTCATATGCCACCAGTTTCACTGTTCAGTTTTAAGATTGAACAGCTTAAGAGGAAGGGGCTACTCTCATCTAGGTGCTTGTACAGTGCCTTGCACAGTGGGGCCACGTGTGGTAGCCTTAAATCATGATCTCAAGTTGTATATAAAGATATTTGTTGATGATGATGATGATCTGCGTGCCAGCTCTGTGCACCTCTGCTTTTAAAAAGGAATCATTGTACACATTCCTCAAGCCTAAATCTGGTGCACAGGTCAGAGCCCTTTCACTTAAGGTGTTAAATAATGCGTTATCCCCACCAGATGGCTTTTTTTAGATGGCTGAGCCTTTCTTTTCAGATGCCATGAGTGCCTTATCATGTTACCCAGATGGCTGTGTGTGCTGGCTCTTCTGCCTGCAGGGCTCTGAAGCCTCACCCGACCCTGAATAGGACTACACCACCAGCCTACATCATCCCTTGTCCCCATCCACCACTAACAGGTCCCCTGTGCCGCTCTCCAGCAGCCGTGGGCCAACTCCTGGGCAAAGCCAGCTGGCACGAGGCGTCTGCACTTGTGCCAAAACAATGCGGGAACCACTCCCTCTGCTGGCTCATCCTGACTGCTCTTACCTGGCACTTAAACTGGGAAGGCTCTGGCATGGGGCTTTTGGTCTGATGGGCGAGTCCAGCATGCCATGATGATGCTAACACCAGTAGTATTATGGTTATGTAACTATAGCAGCAGCAGTAGTAGATGAAGAGAGAGAGCAAGCGGAATAAGAGTAAGACAGACTGGGAAGAACCTGATCTAGTCGAAGATGGTCATTGCATGGGGGTTGGACTTGATGGCCTTCAAAAGTCCATTGCAATCCAAACCATCCTATGATAAGGCAATAAATAAAAAATACGTATAGGAATCAGAACAAGAAAATAAAAATAGGAATAAGCATAATAAAATACCGGTTCATTACAGGGAACAAGAGAATTAAGAAGGAGAAGGAGAAAAAGAAATTTGGTCACCTCTAGTGGCAGAAGAAAGTTTGAGTATGAAGAATTTGATTCTAGACTGAGGTAGACACTCATGCTAAGGAAAATTTTTCTGTTATCCCCCAGTGAGCCCTGGCTGTGGCCAGGCCTTTTCAAATGTAGGCTTTTCCAGGTAAAAAACTTGACCTAAGCACAGGGCTTTGAGCTTGCATCGAGAAAATGGGATTGTGTGCTCATGGGATTTGGGTTGCATTTGATAACTAGTTTATTACATAGCCCCTGGGTGCAAAAGTCCCCTCTGCATCATCATCCAGTTGAACTGTTCAGACCCAAAACAGCTACTGCAGACCAAGTTCATTTCAGTTTTAGAGATGAATTTCATACACCCCTTTAGAGAAAATATTTCCCAGCACTCGACAGCCTTCACCCCACATGTCAGCTTTCTCCCTGTTTCTTTCACCAGTGGCAAGATTTTTCCCATGTGAAAAATGTGCTTGAAGTTGTAGATAGAAGAGACTTTTCCAAACACAGGAGCTGTCCCTTGGCCCACTGGAGACAGGAATGCCATTTCGAGGCCTCCTTCAGGAGCAGCTCCATGCTAGGCGTTTGTTTGGTGGGGCAGGCCCTGGGGTCCCAGAGGCCCCAGCAGTCCTGTGTTATCATCATATGCTGGATACAGAAATCATATCCATGGCTAGTCCCTCCTGATCCCAGCAGAGCTGGCACAGAAGGATGCTGCAGCCCAGGACTGCTTGGACACTGGCCAACAGCTGGGAATCCCTTTGGCAATCTCCTCCTCACCCCAGCAGCTCCATGTGTCCCTTGTGGGGGACCATCAGCAAAGTACTATGCAATCTGCACCTGTCACTAAAGCAATTTATGTGGACTGTTTTTCTGGATGCTGGATGCATCAAAGTTTTCCCTTAGCAGAGCACCAGGGAAAGAGGGAGACTTGTCAGGACCATGCATCCCTGTGCACTGTTTGTTGGGCAGTGAGGGAAGTTAAAGGGCAGAAATATTGTGGCCCTGCCATGATCCTCTTGGCCTGCATATTCTAGGCCCAGTATTGCTGGAGCTCTAGGCTCTTTTCCTCTCTCAACCCTAAAAGGAAGCCTAATGCTGTTTTGTTGCTGGGCCTGAGGTCCCCATCACCATGGGTGGTCCAGATTAGAAAGATGTAGAAATAGCAATGTTGGGGCCCTGCCAGGATAGCCTTGGCAGGACTTTTCCAGCCCCAGTTTTCCTGGAACTGTAGGCTCTTTTACTCTCTCAACCCTGACCCTAGGCCTAAGACTAACCCTAATCCTAATGGCAGCTTGGCACTGTGGCAGAGGTCCTCATTGCCACAGGAGTACAGATTAAAAAGTGCTGAGCTGGCAACGCAGCACCCTGCCCTGCTGCCCTCACACTGCCTTTTCGAGTGCCAGTGTCGCTGGAGCTGCAGGCTCTGCAGCCATCTGAACCCTAACCCAAACCCTCATGGCAGATTATTGCTGCTGCTGAGATCCACATCAACATGGCTGGATTCAAAAAGTGGGGAGTGAGCAATCTGGGTACCCTGCTGTGACAAAAACCCTTCATTTCATGAAAGTAAACAAAATCTCGAGATTTCAATCATTTTATTTCATGATTTTTGCTTCATTTTGATGCACTTCCTTTCTTTCAATTCCATTTCATTCCTTCATGAAAATTCTTCATTTCTTGAAATGATTTAATTGAAATCTCAAGATTTCATTTCATGAAATAAATGAAATGAGTAATCAAGAAATGAAATGAATAGATAGCAAAGGAAATAAAATTGCACAAAATTGAAAAATTATGTGCATAAAATTGCACAAAATTATTCTGGCCTACTGAGTGCTGGATGAAAAAACCCCAAAAGGACCAAGCCCTGGACTCACTCCCTGATTTCCAGAAGCTGGTTTTGCTGAAGACCCAGTGCTTGTCCCACTGTATCCTTCATGCTCCCACTCCACTGTCACCATACTTCTCTGTTTCTGCTGCAAGAAAACTTGTAGGGTGTTTTCAGCTTCCTGACAAATCTCTTTTCTTAGGAAGAGCAGCTTCTGGGTTAGTCCATAATAATGCCATTCAGCATCAAACCACCCCTCCTGTGCCCAGCTTGCCACCTCGGATTTGGAGCTGGTATTCTCAAACACTCATTTGCTGTCCCTGCAGCTGGCAGGGGCAGCTCATCCTACCAGACTCCCTGCACTTGGCAGGAAAATACATAGCTGACTCTTAGGATGTCCAGGATATTAAAAAACTTCTTTGGATTATTGTTATTTTCACTCTAGAAATTGTATTTCACAAAGAAAAACCAAACCAACCAAACAACAAGAAAAAAAAACCCAATTCCAGGTAACATCTTGGTCTCCCATTTACAACAGGAAGGACCAAGACTAACTCCACCACAACCAGCAGGATAACACTGGGATAAAACCAGAGCCGTGCCAGTCACAGGATTAACATCTCAGAGCAGTGGTTTTTTGAGCATTCTAGAACAGAAATCAGAGCTTTAAAATCTTCCAGCTCCCTTTCAGATGGCTCTTAGCTGACCACAATCTCAGACATTGCAGAGCATTTTCCCACAGACACTGAGTGCTTTGGAAAGCCTGTTGGGAGGCCCCTGGACTGGTTGTCAAAAGAACTGTGCTGAGAGTCTGAAGCTCCTTCTTTGGGGCAGCTGAAACAAGTGCTGCTGAGCCACAGAGAGCAGACAAATGAGTCCTCCTGGTCCCACTTACTGAGTTATCGCCTCGTTGTTTAAAGCACATTGCAGGAGAGGGAAGAGCTCCTTTCTGTGCATGTTACTCTGCTCATCTTTCCCGATTATCCATCACACTCCTTCCAATCTATTCCCTAGAGATCTCAAGATCTATTCCTTTTACTTGATTTCACCATTTTATTACCTTTTTTCAGTAACTTTCTGCATCTGCTAGTTCTGCATGGTGTTTCCCTCCAGCTGAGTGCAGTACAAACACCCTCCAGGTCTTCTGTGAAATCCCTCCTCACATTCCCTTGTACCAAGGCACTTGGTGGCATCTCTCCATTTTCTTGCAACACACTGACTCCAGTTCTCAGATTTGATACTCTTGGCAAGCAGTAATTATTGGGGGGGGAAAAAAGGATGAAATTAAATAACAAACCCACCCCAAACCAACAACTGCTGAAGAAGCAGTAAGGAACGGAAAAGCTTTACCTATACATGCTCCCATGTGCAATCAGCTGCTAGTAGCTTTCTATTAAAAGGAAGAGTAAAATGACAAATGTTTCTGATACCTATCACTGCTAATTGATGAAAAATACTGACTTTGAAAATGTGGAATTTTAATGAAATCTTTATTCCAAAGGCATTTTCCCTCTGGATCCAGACGTGCGCTCATGCTCTGCAGCTACAGCTGAGCTAAGAGGCTTCTCAGCAGCCTAAGGCATGTCCCAAACTCCATCCTCCTGCAGGACTGACCTGGAAAGTGTGAACTTACCCAAGTGACCAATGCTGAGCACTTCTCCTGCTACCTCCCGCCCTGAGAAACATTAACTCAGGTCTTCTGCATCTCTCTTGCGACCACCTTATGCTCTGAGTCCTTGTCCTGCTCCAAGTGGCTCAGCACTGCAAGGGTAAAGGTACACTCACTCCCAGCAGGAACAGAGCTGGGCAGAGCTGGGATGCCAGCACCCTGTTCTCTCAGATCCAGGGACTGCAGGAGTTTATATGCCTGGGCCTCTCCTGCAAATCCACAAAAGGCGAAGCAGAGCCAAAACCTAAACCCTGCTCTCCTCCCTCCTCAGAGCAGGGCTAAAATCATTGCTTCATCCCTTTGCTTCATGCTCAACTCCATTAATATAACAAGTTCTGCAACACAAGCTCATCAAGAGGAATAGAATCCAGGCCACTGTCTTGGCTGCAAATAGACCCCAGAGTCCAGATTACCATCCCCTGCTCTAACGCCCACATAACACCATCTGGCTTTTATTCTTTATTGGAACAAATGGTAGAAAGGGATATCACATAAAGAAGGATTTTTTTTTTTTTTTTTTTTTTTTTTTTTTTTTTTTTTTTTTTTTTTTTTGCTTTTTATGTTATTTTAATTGTTTGGCTCCAGAATTGTCTAGAATTATTCCTTCTCTCACTTGAAAAGAGGATGCACTGAGACTATACATTTTTAAAAGCTGTCTGAAAAGCAAGCATAAATTAAAATATGAGGTGGGCATAAAACAGCTAGAGATTTCAACATCTATGAATAATTTCTATAGCTCTCAGAAAACATGATTTATTGTTGTTACCATCAGCTTATCTGTGCTCCAAGTGAAATGAACCAGCCCTCAAAGTTTTGAACTGCAAAGAAGTTCCAATGAAGTCTTACCTTCTGAAATAAATCATAATGCTGCACTATCCAAAACAAGTCTTGCAGTGAGAAATGAGATGAATCCATCTGTTGCTAGGAGGAGTATTTGGGGCAGTTGGTTGAACACAGTCCTTTCAGAGGTGCAAATGACAGTTCTCATCACCAGAAGAATGGAACCCAGCAGGACCCCAACTTCTTCCACTCTGTGTTTGGTGTGGGCAACCTCGGCTGCTGCCTGGTTCCACCACCAATCCCAACCAGCCACGTGCCACCAACTTGAACTGGGCAACCCCAAAAGAGAGACCAACCACAAGGGACCCCATCTGGAAGTAAGCAGACTAACTGGCAGATGCATCCTTCACCCTCATCCAACTCAAATTCACAGCTTGCTCTCCCAGTGCAGAAAAAATAACAATTTTTCACTCTAGGAAGCCCAACTGCTTGAAATCCCATCCACTAGAAACAACTCAGAAGAAACAGAAATAGCCCAATTCCTTAACAGGAGTATTTCTGAGACGAGCTGGTTGGAGTGGCAGATTTGTAACGCAGACATCAAGGGGAGAAGAGCTCGATACTCAGCATCCAAACACAACTTTTTGTGGGACTGAATACCCTGTTTTCATTCTGCACTTCACCCTGATTTCTGAGCATTTAAGTTCTTCAGAATACAGCCAGCTTTACAGCCTCTCTTTCCATAAAACCTATAACAGATGCCCACTGTGGTCTTTCAAATGATACTCTAGTGTACAATTTAGAAATAATCTTTCTCTATGCAGATGATACTGATTTCAACAGAGAGCAATCAGACTTCTCTGTTCCATTCTTTCACCTCCTGTACGGTGCTTCTTCCTTCTACTTCAGAATGTATTTCTTAGGCTTGGTGGCAAACTGGGATTTGGAGACCTAATTTGTTTAGATCTACACGAGCCTTTCTTCTCATTAGAGCTGTACTAAGCACGTTACAATTCCAAGCAATTTTGTGCTTGTTTTTTCCTTTGTCTGGTTTTGTTTTTTGATGAAAGCTTCCCACTTGAAATGACAAGTTTTGGTAAAATCAGTGACAGAAAGACTCTGGTCAAGCTACTGGTCAGATGCTACAAAGGGGAAAGAAAAACATACTACACAACCCTTTGTTATATTCCAACTCTGAACTAAAGCAATTTAAAAGCTAGATATAGTCACTATTTCATTTTCAATTTTACATCCCCACCAGACACACTATTATGGTCATTCTTGAGTTACATCCCATAATGCACCCACCTATGCCAAGAAAACAAAGTCAAGTCTGAAATACAGAAAAGGCAACCTGAATGACCTCAGTCCAAGGAGGAAAGCAGCACAATGGTAAAATCTATCTGTGAATGAACAACATAAGAATTCTATTTGGTTTTGGTTGCTTTTTTTAAATTTTTTTTTAATTTACTTCAGATGAGTGACTGGGGCATAAATAGAAACATTACCATTTTTTCTGCTTATCCACAATTCAGAGAGCTCAGAGAAGCCTTTCTTAGGAAACATGAATTTTCCAAATGTGCCCATTTATGCTCTGCTTGCACTGTATCTTGAGGGACAAAGTGTGGTGGTGAGACTACTTGCTTCTATCACTAGAGTGTCAATCTGCCTTGGTAAGGAAGATACAGCTGAACTCACAACAAAACCCACGAGATGACTTTGTTTCCTTGGAAGAAGCTTCCCAAAACTCTTCTTCCAAACAGGCATGACAAAATTACACAGGGAGTTCTGTTTTTGAGTAACAATTAATTAAACTTCGAACTAGAAGCTAACAAGAGATGGAATGAGGACTTCCATGTATGGAAACATTTCTGTGGGTATTTCCTTTCCCTCCTCTTGAATCTGTATAGTAGAGCACTATGCCATGAGAAAGAGAAAATCAGAGAAGCACCTGCATGTGATTCTGACTTTCCTAAAAAAAAAAAAAAAAAAAAAAAAAAAAGGCTCCACCTGCATGTGATTCTGACTTTCCTAAAAAAAAAAAAAAAAAAAAAAAAAAGGCTCCAGACTACAATGAGCCCTGACTGCAGATACAAATAAACACTTGAGTCTGAAGAACTTTCTGAGCATCAGCACATCCCTTCAAGGCTTGAATCCCAGATTTCTTTGAAGTAAAGCACTTGAGGGCAATCTGATGCTTTGACCTTGTGTTCAGACCTTTCCTCCAGCATGAAAGACTTCTAGGTATTTGTAGTTGTAGAGAGAAGTTTCAGCACCTCAAGTGGGAATTGATACCTGCCTGGCTGAGTGGAGACACTGGGCCATCACCACAGCAGGCACCAGCTGAGCTGCCCATGAGACCCTCCAAGGGAAACAGAGAAAGTGCCAGATCATCCCTGCCACAGGATTTTACTTCAAACAAAATACAAGTGAACAGAGAAACTGGAACTCACCAAAAAAAGTTTGTTTGGTCTGTTTTTTTCATAAAAAGAACACTTTCTGGGTATTCATAGGCTGCCTACCTGGTACCTATAACGATGTGAAATCCTGAAGAATGCAGATGGCAATCTTGCTGGTTGCAACAGGACGCCTGTAATATTCAGACATGTACTCAAGTAAAGACAAATAGATGCTAAACATTTTAGAACCCTGTATACACAGCACAATTATTTCCAGCTGCAAGACTATCATTAGGCTCTATTCCTCATACTATTAATCCCTTCAGAATTATAAAACATAACTCCAAGAAAAAATTGGAAGATGAGGCTTTGTAACAAAAAAAACCCCTTAGAAGTTTAACTGTTAGCCTCTATGCAAAATAGATCCTAGTTTTCAGTTGCAATGCTACTCCAAAGGTAGCCATTAACAATGGGGAAACTGTTTATACAGCAGATAGGCTTTGTCTATACCTACAGTTACAGGAAGTTCGGGTGCTGCTTACAAAAACACAGGATTAAACAATCCTGATTGCTAGGAACTGCAAAATAACGCCTTCCTTGAAATGCTGAATGCTAACTTCCTTCCACTTCACCTCCTGGAACAAATTGCCTTTGCCAGGTCCACTGCCCTTGTTGAAAGCTATTTGTCATACTGAACAGGGGTTCCTGGAAAAAAAACTCTGCTGAGAGCAGAGGTGTAGAATGTCAATCTGATTTTTTTTTAAGAACTCACAGTCACACTGCAGTTTTACAAAAACAAATGACCTGCTTATTTTTCCTAGATTCATGCAAGAAGCACAGTAGAAAATTAATTATCAATACAGCATCAGTTCTGAAAGCACCTTCCTGAAAAAAAAAACACAGAGCAATTCAGGTTTTCTAATACCAGCAAAGAAAGTTCAGTAATTAATGATACAAAATCCACCAAAGGTAAGATTTGAGATTCCTTAATTATCATAGTGTGTTGGTGTATTGCTGAATCCTCAGACTGTGGGTCAGCTTACACTCCAGGAGTCTAAAATACAAAAGCTTTGAGGAGGAAGATCAGAGATAGGATCTGCAAGCTCTGTGGTGGAGCTGAAGAACAATGTCAACAAAAATCCTCAAATGAAGCTGCAGCCTGGAGCTCTACAGTCCCTGCAGATCTTTCTCCAGAACCTGCGAGGGAGGGAGCTACTGGAGAAATAGCACAGCTATGCATTATGCCTAAATTTAAGGAAGGGATGCTCCTGCAGGTGTGCAGAACAGCTGCCTGCATGCCTGTAGAAGACCTCATTCAAGCCCAGCCATCTGACTTCTCTAAAGTGGTATTTTTTTCCAAGAAAAGTTATTTTACTTCAGGAACACAAATGATGGTCACTCTGCACTTGAGATTTTCCATGAGGGCATTGAACTGGCATTCCATCTATGTCTCCCCCATCCAAGAAGACTCTAAGCTCGCCCACTTTGGCACAGCAGTTAGATCTCAGAATACTGCCAGACCAATGTATTTTTTTTGTTGTTGCCATAACAACTGTGCTGCTGGGTTGGACCTAAAGCAGCAGCTGGCTTCTCCACTGCCAGGCCCTGACAAGTACAGCCTTTAACTTCCTTCTTCCTTGCCTTCTAAACATGTTGCCTATGTACCAAAGATTTTAGTTGCTTTATTTTAAGAGAATTTCAAACTACACCCATTTTTCTGCTTCCCAAGAATCATTTCTATCATGAGGCAGGCAGCAGAAATAACACAAACACATATTCCTCCAGTAGCTCACATGACCTTAGGCATGCTGAAAATCTCGCTTCCAAGTAAAGGTGGGTATGAGCTGCTGGCATTAGTACGCTATGCATAGCTTAGTGAAAGGGTGGCAAATACAGCTAAAGCTAAGGAAAGCTTTTACAGGATACCAGTCATGCCAAACAAAAATCTGAATCATTGTGCTCTACATTTACTCTCTTAAATAGAAAAACAGGTAAGTTTTCAAAATAAGAATTTGAAAATAATACTAAGAAACAGCATCTGTGAGAACAAACTCAATTGAGCATAACACAGGTGAGGAAAAGGGCAAGAATTTTACATAAATACATCTGAGTTCTGACACTGTCGCCTCCTAGGCAGGGAGGTAACTACTCCATTTTGAAAATGTTATAATCCTATTCAGTGCATCACTTGGCCAAAATTTCAAATGCAACTGAGATGACAGGAGAAAAAAAATAAACGTTTCACATTTTAGGTTTTTTTTGCAGTCATTCATATTTTATACTGTCCTAAGTGTTAACATGGACATTAGAAGGGTAAACAAAGTATATTATGGTATCTTGGTATCACTTGTTTGATAAAAACACTTGCAAGTTTCTGACAATTCTAATATTAGCACTAAAGGACACACAGGCAGACTGAAAAAAGAAACTAAAAACGAAGATCAACTAAGTTTCTGACTGGCTTTTAAGAGGAAGTCTAGTTTGCTACAGAAAGTATAGTTCTTTTCAGTTCATACTGCTTACCATACTCAGCTCTTCCTCACCTTTGATGAATACCGACATCTAAGTTGTGTAAGTTACAAACCACCATCACTACAAATACAGGGCTTTTTGGGAAGTAATTGAAACAATCAGCAGTATTTATTGCAAATCAGCTTCTCTCTTTTCACCATTTACAAGGCGAACAGTAAAAGTAAACACACATGAAAAAAAAAATATTCATGAGACACAAACCGGTTTAATTAAAAATGTAAAGGAAAACAATATGCAGGAATAAAAACTCCAGATACATAGCACTTATTAATTATGAAGCTGTTGCTGATCATGGAAAAGCATTTGAGAATCCATGACCAAACATTCAGCCTTAAATTCTGAGGGGAAGGGAGGGAACGGCCATGACCTACCAAGTCCTTCCGCACTACCGCGCATAAAACTGTACTACTTGATGTATTTTTCCATGAACTTTTTGTGAAACTCTGATCGCAGAGTATCATTGACGAATCTTTTGTCCTTTTTTGTTTCATCTATCCCCTTGGCACAGTTCTTGAAGACAACATCATCATCCCACCTGGAAACAAAAGGTTTTAATTTCAGTCAGCTCATAGGAAAATTAGGTGCGATATACAAAAACATATAAATGGAGTTTGACCCTCTTACAGAACAACTAGTCTTTAGGATTAGATTTTAGTATTTAAGAAAAAGATGATCTACTTCTCTACCCCAAGCTATCTCCTACACACTTGTGACAAGATCAGAGGAAGGAAATAGAAACCAGCTACAGTGATAACTTTTTCTGACTCTGAACAGCGAGAGTCAGCAAGGGGACGGGTGTCACTGAACAGACTGCACTGTACCTCCTTTTAACTTTGAAGTTTGCCTGAGGCTGTGCTGGCCCAGTAAGGTTCAGCAGTGGGTTACCACTCAGGATGTTCTCCATCCGAATTCTTTCTTCTTCAGCCTTTTGTTCTTGTTCCTGAGAATCAGAAATGGATGTATTATTTTTCTAGGCCACTTTTCTCCTCTTGTTGGTAGAGATACACATTATTTAGCTTTGAACACTCACACAGATGGAGCTTTAATTCTTAGCTCAGACTTTTCAGAGTGTTTGGCACTTGCATATGAGAAGAATAAGGATAGAAGCAGAGATACTCTACAGAGCTTAACTTTGCTAATAAAACTGTCAAACTAGCAACACTCATATCAGCGCTACTTAGCTCTCATGCACCAGCAAATATTCAGGCAAATTCTAGCTTCACCTTATACATATTGTATTAAAAACCATATACACACAAAAAGATTTTCTTTATCCTCATGAGAAAAGACAGTACATCGTACAATATTCACTAGATAGAAGAAACCATACACCATGTTGAAACGTCTCTCTTTTCAGCAGCTGTTTGGATTTTACAACTACAACTTCCCTAGGGACCAATTAAAAAGAGTATTGAAAATCCCACAGTGAAATGAACAGAGGATGTCATAAGACTATTTAAGAGTTTCAATATTAACAAGCAGACAAATTTTTTTGTCCTTGTACTGTCAAATGTAACTCAAGCCTAAGTGAAGCAATGCTCTACAAGCAACACAAAGTCATTTCACTGCCCACACTTCCAAGCTCAATTAGCACATCTAGTGACTTAAATGCTTACAGACTTCAAAATTAATGTTTAATATTCATTTTACATATTTTTCCACAAGCTTTCACAAATCTTGCAGGAAGTGTTTTTTGATGAAAGAACTAGTAGGAAAAAAAGTAATAATTTAAATTACAATGAATAAGTAGGTTTCTTACTCTGAAGTATGGTCTGAAGACACTCTGGTTAAAAAATGAATTGAAGCCTCATTAGCACTGCAGGAGAATCAAACCATGGCTTTTAAAAAGTATACAAACTAAAAACAAAGAGATCATGAGGTCGTGGTTTTTCCTCAGGCTGAGAAAAAAAAACCTGCAGAAAATCAATTGCTGAGGACTTCTACAGGATCCCAAGAGAGGAAGCAGCTTCCTTGCTGCTGGAGTTTACAAGGTTTAAATACTAAACTTGATGCTGATGCCAGCCAGAGCTCTCTCACTTTAAACATTTAAACAATACTACGTTTTCTATCATTACCTACATTTTACAATATTTTTCCATTAAATTGATCAGGTATGTGAAATTTTGGATGGGTGCACTCTCCCTGGAAGTGTTAAGGGCCAGGCTGGATGGAGCTCTGAGCAACCTGGTCTAGTGGAAGGTGTCCATGGCCACAGCAAGGGGGCTGGAAGTAGATGACCTTTAAGGACCCTTCCAACCCAAACCATTCTGTGATTCTATGAAATTTTCTTTCAAAATACCTCAGCTTTCTTAAGAACATGGATTTAAAGTACACACAAATACCAGACGATGCAGGAGCACTGATAAGGATTTTACTTTTCAAAATCTACTCAAGTTTTAGTTATGAAAAAACATCTATCATTACACTGCTTATCAAAAATAAAATGTAGAACCAGCTGCAATTAATTGCCAGTGGGATGGGAAAAGCTCCCCAAAAGGACACGTGGCTCAAAAACAAAGTACAGTTTCAGAGCAAGCCCTGTAATGCCCTTGTTAAAATATATGCCTAGGAAAAACTTGCTCTTTCCTGCTACTGTATCCATGGAGCTTTAACACAAACCACAACAATTAGAAGTTATTAACACAAAGCAACTAAGGTTTTGAATTTTCAAACAGCTCTAAATCTAACATTTGCAGTCCAACTTCTGTTATTATTACCCCAGTAAGTATGGAAACACAGAGAATGAAAATATTTGATATGGAACAGCAATTTCCACCCACATTAGAAACATAAACTCAAATTATACTTCTCTCTGTGGATCAGAGACAAGAAATGTATGCAGCTGCTTGTGCACAGAATGCCAACCTTTGATTTACCATCTTCCTTCCCCTTAACATGGAATAGCCAAGAGCCATGAAATCCAGTTTACTGCAGTCTGTTGCCATGTGTTCCCACCAGAAGTACAGCAGCCCTCAGATTATTGTACAGCACATGCATGTGAGCACTGCTTTAAAACCAAGCAAAATCTTGGATACTGGAACAAGCCAAAACCCAGTACTGATCTTCAGGTACCTCCCAGGAGGTGATTAGATACTGTTTACAACTATTAGCAAATGTACAGCTAGATGCAAGCATGTGAAGTTTTCTCTGTGTTGTCCAAAATGAGGTGGGCTCTGCACCATTAACTTTAATCTCCTATGCTCCATTAAAAGGGAGGCTTTGAAAACACAACAGGCCTGGGAAAAAACACTGAGAGCAAATGAGAAGGCTACAAACCAAAAATTCCTAATCAAAAGAAGGTAGCGCTACTAAGACCATTGTAGTAAATTAATAGTCCTCTGTTGAAAAATGGTTCTGTGGAGGGAACTTCCTTCAAGTTTATATATGCAAACAGATGCAGCAGTTTCTCATCTAAGAGCTGGACTCCAGGTGAACTCTTCTGAAGGTGGCAGGTAGAGCATGGCACAGTCTCATCCTCAAATTTCTTAGACATCAGCTTCAGGCATGAGCCAAAGTTACTGAACCTGTGCATCATGCAGTACATTATCTGAGGCAGACATTACTATTCTGGTTTGGGTTTCTATGATGCATGAAAACACACCACTGACATATAGAGAACTACAAGGCACTCCACATAGGATGTTTTTTTAGTGGTCAAAATTTGATTGGAGTCAGCCAGCAACTTTTCAGGAGGAACTGCAGTTCCTCTTCCCTCCCTTTCCATGTTTCAGATTTAATCTCATCAGTTCCTACAAAGCTGACTCCAGCACTTTCCACCATGCATGAAGAGAAGCAAAAAGCACTCAGTCATTTGAATGGCAAATATTCAGAATCACTAGAGAAAGACAAAGTCAATATTAAGAATCATAAAAATATGCATACAGTACTCCAATGCACTTCCTACACACAGATGCACATTCCAACTTTCTACACTAAGATTTTTAAAAGGCATGTCACACATCATCCTAACTTTTACTGGCTTTGACTTAACCCATATAATATCCCTCAGCCTCAATCAGCCTGACATAGTTCAATTCCTGATAACAAAGAAAAGCATTACGTGATAAAATATGGTGATAGAAAAGAAAAATCAAAGCTGAAATAACACATTTAAGAAGTGTTTTACTACAAGCACTAGTGTAAGACTAAAGAGGGATTTAGCTCTGGTTAAGACAGCAACAGCTGGGCTTGGTCCCATAGGCACCTGAGCTCACATCTTGGCAGAGGCCTAGAGGATACAACAGGGAGCCAAGACAGCTTTTGTGCTCACACTGAATTATGACACGGGAGAGCAACCCCACTGCAGGCTCTACTGCCTGCACCTCCACTGCACCATGCAGGCTGGCATACATTACTTGAACTTGGCATTTCAGGCTCAACTGAATTCTGATTATTACTTGCAAAAAAATTCCATTGACTTAAGTCAACTACAGTTGCAGGGGACTGGAAAGTGGCAGATTAACTAAGTGTCAGAGGCAATCTTGGTAATTTCTTTCCTTGGCACATGTTTCTGACTGCAAAGGAAAGAAAAACATTGTTACCCTGTTTATTTTGAGCTTAGTTCCTACCCTTAGCACAGAGCAAAATTACTTTTACAGCAAGTGCTGAAATTCCCCAAATGACTCCATTGTATTAAAGTTAATTATCCTACTCAGTTTTTATAGATGTTGAACAGCTGAAAGAAAACCTGAAATATCCACATTTCATCGAAGACTGAAAAAAGTTTTTAAAAAATTGCATAACCTGATTTAAGAGCTAATTTTTGAATTATGACAAACTATGACAGCACTGCCTTTTGCAGCAGGGAACGAAATTCAGGAATTCACAGATCCACCCCAGTTATCTGATCCTGTGCAAGTCACTAACTCTGTGCAACACAGAGATACAAATAATTCATTCAGACTTCAAAAACAAAGAGCACCAAGTAACCAATCACAACAGCAGTGTCCACAGGCAGCTTTGTTGTGATTTTGTCCACAAGGAAAGGGATGTTATCATTAGATCCTGGTAAGGATTTAATGTTCCTGGCATGTCTCAAACACTAAATGAAGAAATGTACTCTGCCATTGCTTTTGCCTCTTTACTGAAATTTCCTTAATCACTGATTTGATCTTCTAATTTTAGCCAGACCCTTAGGATTTAAGTGAGAAAATTAATATCTATCAAGATTAATTTTCTGATGTTTTATTTGAAAGCCTGTGACATGGCTAAAACAGGGGGCAGAGCTAAGATTTACTCTGATCACTGGTAAAGTAATATATTCAGCTATAGAGAAACTTGGTGAAATAAAATTGTTATGAAAACAAATCAAAAACTTTAAGTCTGCTCTCAGCTAAGCAAAAAACGACTGGCTATTAAAACAGGTTTGCCAGAACTGCACACATACATTCAGCTGCTCACTGGTTTGAAATTTCTTCTTAATTATTTCCATTTATTTTCTAAGGAAGCACTTGAAAACTGAAAAACAAGAGCATTGTAAAGCTTTATTTAGAATATTGAAATGTTTCCTGAAACCTATCCATGGATGGTTAACACAGACACCAATTTATTGTTTGTACAGTTTTATACAGAATTATTCCACAGAAATGGCTTTCAAAACTAGAATCTCTTGGGAGGTTAGTGTCTACTAGAAACAATCTGAGATTACAATTAGAGAGGAAATGTCAGGAGGACTCTCGTGCTCAAATAATTTTTTAAAAACACTCATAGTATTTATTTAATGATTCTACATAACTTTAGGGAAGTTAAGCATTTTGAGAAGTCAATAAGCTTTGAGAGGATTTGTTTATTTGGCTTGCAAACAATTAGAACTTCTTAATATTAATATTGCCAAAATCAGATTTAGAGGATTTCTATGGAAATTGGTGTAACCCATAAGGGAAGTTAACAGCCAACAGGATGCCCCATAAAAAGCAGATTCTCATATTTTGTTTTAAACTGCTGTCTCGCCACAGATGCATTTGGAAAGAAGCTGTTCTCCTTTAACAGCAACTTAAACAATGGACACCAAAGTGATGAGTGAAGACTGCTAAAAAAATAAAGTTTACTCTAAATGAAGTCTCAGAAGCAATTGGACTAGCATTTTAATAAATGAAAATAATTAAAATGTCAGGGGAAAATCTACATATGGCACGGGCTTGGGTTATATTACAGTAGTTACCCACTTGATCTTGTTAAGACCCTGGGATATTCCAAGAAGATGACAAGAAGAGATACATTAATCTGCCTGTATAACAATGGGGTTTGAGAATGATGATCAGTGTGAAGAGAGAGCAGTCCAGTGCAGCACTGGACATTAGAAACCCTGCTGCTGGGCTAAGGAGAACATCCATGAAGGTAACACATTATACCCATAAGAGACTGCAAAATAAAACAAGTGCTGTCCCAAATACTTCGTGGCTTTTAGCACCCTCTAGTGAAAAAATTAGAATTTCATGGAGATTATGATGTTCCTACTTTCCACACACAATTAAAGAAGCAGGGGCTTGGTTATCTGAGTTGCAAGTTACTAACCATTTTTTTCCTAATGCAAGTTTTCTACACTGAAATGTGACAAGTTATGCTGTTTAATCTTGATGCATAATTTCAACTATCAAGCAAAGTGAAAAATCCACACAGACCTAAGCTTTCATTTTAAGCACTGTGTAGGGACAGCTGAGGTCAAAATCTTCCCTACACATGGCTACGTTTAATTTGCAGTTTAGTACATTTCACATAGGAATACATGGTCGAATTGCTGACGGTGTTTTTAAGTAATTTTCACCACGTTGTTACTGCAAAAGACAACTTCATTGCTTCATGATGTGCCTCAAATGCCTAGATAAAGAGACATGAGATGCTTTCAGACATTCTTTAATGCAGAAGACCTCTCACAGGCCAGATGGGCAATCAAGTAGCAACAGTCTTCTACAGCACAATTTCTGCAATGAAGCAGAATGGTACAGCTTCTAGCCTTGCACACTATTTAAGGGCAAAACTGCAGAGCCCACTGCTTTTACAGGCCTTGCTGATTCTAAAGGTAAATTTTTATAGTGTTAGGCAAAAACAGACTCACAACTACAGTGCTGCCAACAGCAGTTAAAACATTATCCTCTCCTTGCTGTTCCTAGTGTCTGCTGGAAGCTCAGCCCTGTTCACTGCCAGCTAAGCATTCATGAAAAACATTGAACTATGAATGTGTATGTTAAGCTACAGAAAAGGTTACAAGTAGTTCAGAGGAACTGAAGTATTACATTGTCAGAGTAGCCTTTGATTAGCCTCCTGATCAGCATCTATTGTGTTTATTTAGCATGTTCTAAAAAAATACCTCAGATTAGTTTATACACAGGTGATAGGTGGCTTGATTTTCTGACAGACTTTTTGTTTGATTTGGGGTTTTTTGTTTTGTTTTATAAACAAAACTGTATACAGGAGAGTATACTTACAAAAACATACAAAACGACTCCAGATGAAGGAATCAGTATTTCACAAAAGCACTAAAATTATTTAAGCCCTACTCAAAAAGAGAAAGCACTTAATAAAAGCAAATGAGGGAATGCTGCACACATCCACTACTTATGTTGCCCCATCAGAGGAGTGTGTTTCAGCAGTGCAGATGAGATATCTGGACTCTAAACTCTGTTGCAATACAATGTTAGAACCAGTACCCAATACAAACCTAAAACCTGCTAAGTTTGACAACACAGACCACTCCCAGAAACCAGTCCAAACTCCCAGTCCCTAGAAGTCCAATCAATAGTTAGGAATTTTGCTAATGCACTCAGTCCCAACAATATCTCTTACACCAAGGACATAACAGCACTACCAGCATAGGATTTAATCCCACTCACAGGAAAACATCTGTACTACAGGGACTTTCCTCCCCTTTAAAGAGCAGAACATGATGTTTCTCTCTGGAGAGAGAGAGAAAGAGAGATTATAGAGAGGTATGAAAGCTACATCTGAATTGAGTTTCCCAGTTCTGAAAAGACTGCTGTATTGTTATTTGGTTTTGCAGAGACATTTTTCAAATTAATTTGCCTGTGTATAATCACATGAAAATAGTTCTGGTCTTACAGTTCAAGCTGGTGCTCCTTGCAACACAGCACCAAAGCCACGAGAGGACAACTACTGTATAAAACCTGCAGCCACAAGAAGCAGCATCAAAAAGCACACATCTTTATTTCATAAATAAAATTAATATTTCTTGTAAAAGCTAGCTAACAAACTAAATTACACTGGATTGCACGCACTAATGCCACTGTATCTTTTGGTATGATAGCTGAGTGCAGAGGACTTGCACATGAAATCAAGATTATCTCAGCTCACTGCCCATACAAAGTGTAGGAAAAGTGAATAAAATGTTTCAGCGAGTAAAACATTCAGTATGCCTTATAAAGAAAAAAATTCTTAATAATTATTAGATAGAAGAACAAATCCATCATACCTGAGAGGTTTGAACAGCACTTGGTTTTCCAGTACTTGCTCATCACAAGTACTTAAGGCACACCAATTTTAATAGACACCAGTTCAAATAAGACCAGGTGTTTTTTAATGTGTGAGATTTTACCTTTCGAGCTTGTTCTTCAGCTCGTTCTTTCTTGATTTTTTCCAGTTCAGCCAGAAGAGCTGCAGTGTCATCATCATCACTGTCTTCCAAGTCCTCATCTTCATCATCTTCCTAAAAGTAACAAATGGAAGGCATTTAATAAAAAACAACCCTGTGCTGCCCAGCTAAGGCTACAATTTGCTGCTGGCTGATTTCTGAAGTACTTTGGTAGCAACAAATACAGTACAAATATGGTTTTTGCTCTTTTATAGTAAAGCAAAGAGAAAAATATGTTTGTGCTTTTGGGATGACTGAAATTAAAAATGGTATGTAACTGACAGACTCTGGAGAATGGCTGTCCCCAAATCACTCTCTAATCATTGTGATACAAGTCATTCTGTGTGCCTGATTACCCTATCCAGTATTGCTGGGACCAAATACCACAGGATTAAAAAACCTGGAGCTTAGTGCCAAGCCTTTGACTTGACTCCTAGATGTGAGCAAAAAGCAGTATAATCAAAGGCAAGCATTTGTTGCTCTTGCAGACAAGTTATTTGCAGGTATCTCAACAACTCTACCATTGGGGAGGTCTTACTAAGCCAGTGATAATCCCCCATACTGTAAGTGGTGTTTTCAGTTTCCTAGATTTTTTGTGCTTTCCAATGAATTTCTGGTCCATGCCAGCATGGACCAGAATCCTCTGAACCACTCTGGACTTTCACCACAGTACAGAAGCTGTAAAAGGAAAATATGTTAGAACCAGTCTGAAGCCTTTAGGCAACCTAGAAGATATTGCATTAACAGCAAATCCTTGAGGCAGGTAATGAAAGGAAAGAAGACAGAAAAGATGATACATACATCAGTAAGAGGATCATCTGCATCCAGATTTGCCGCAGGAATCTGGTCTAGCCGAGGCTTCTTAGACACAGAAGACGATGTTGTATGTTCTATGGTGTAAGAGTTAAAAGAAAAAGTGTCCAAGTCACTTCATTGAACAGCATCTAATGTCAGAAAGCAAAACTCCTCACAATTTATCTTGCATTAGAGTAAGAGAAACAAGCTTATGCTTACTTTTCCCTCACTTGTCAGTCTTAATGCCCATGTTAATTCCTCCCCCTAGGAAATCTCAAGAGCAGCAATAACACCCCAAACTTACAATTTGGCCTCCAGAAGTCTTTTAAAGTCATTATTATTTCAAGCAGAAAAAACCCAGGAAAAACAGATGTGGAGAAATATTCTTATTGTATATATCCAACTGAAGGGTTCACATTTAGGATGATCCCAAAGCATTACTGTTGGTTAGTTTGGTCCAAACC
This sequence comes from Cettia cetti, assembly GCA_013401135.1. NCBI lineage: Eukaryota > Metazoa > Chordata > Aves > Passeriformes > Sylviidae > Cettia > Cettia cetti. The sequence goes on along the minus strand of VZUI01038401.1, from coordinate 44,387 downwards.
ACATCTACTTTCTTCTGTGAACTTGAAAGCCATGCAATAGCTTCATGCCTAAACCTTAAGTACGAGAGGTTGTACTTTAATACTAAAAATAAGTATTTCTTAAAAAGCTCTTTGATTTTGTCATTACTTCACCACATCTGAAAAGAACAGCATACTTTCAAACAGATTTATTGTTACACTGGTGCTCTGACAGCAGAATGTAACAGTCATTGCCCTTTCTTGCTGTCTTGCTCCTACCAGTACAAGAAAGCGCCTGTTATTAGCTGCACACGCTTGTTGCCAATTCATTACAATTACACTGTATCAGCTGGGCACGCTTTTCGACTGGCTGCCCTAGATTTCTGCTAGCATGAAGCCAGCACGAAAGCCAGTGGACACTTCCTTGCAGGTCAACAGTTCTGAACTATCAGGCCAATACCCTAAATTCTACTCTCATGACATGCTGTCTGCAACTGCAAACTTCTTACAACACCAAATTTCGTGCAAGAGCAATGTTTCCCAAAGGAGTGAAGCTTTTTGTTTCTGGGTTTTTACCTCTGGTTGGTCTGTCTCTGTTCTTTTCTCTTGCGGCAACTCGCTCTCTCTCCTCCAGCTCCCTCCTGAAATCACGGTTACGCACCTCTTCAGGAGCATCCTGAGTGGTCTGCCTGAAGCAACAAACAGGGAAAAGCCTCAAGTTTCACAGTCTGCAGCTTGGGACATTCTCTCATGGAGGCAAGTCTCTCCTGGGGTGAACAGGTAAGGATGGGGTGCACTGCACACACGGACCTGCCACGCCACAGGCTCCTGCTCCTTCTGCTGGCTCTTGCATGAATAAGGACACCCTACTTCAATTCCTACAAAACAGCATGGTGACACCTGCTGGTATTTCACTGCCTTGAACTACTCTGTCCAACCCCAATGTCCTAGCAGACATCCACAAACATCATGGTCACCTTTCTGCATTGTTTCACCAAAGTTGCTGCTGCAAACCCAGTCTCTAAGGCTTACAGATAAGGCCAAGACTGGAACATCCTTTCCATAAACATTTCCTTCTCCATGAGCCCAGACCACGACCAATAATAAAAAAGTTGGGAGAACAGGCAAAACACCTTGTAAATACATGGTCACCCCTCTTTTATACAACAGCACACCAGCAAAGAGCAATGAACTACAAATATCTGAGCCACGTTAAGTTCCACCTAGAGGCTGCTGAAATTTTTGTGGCTATCTTGAATAGAACTAGTGAATAAAAAGAAGCAGCAATTGCTTTTACCGCTCTGTGAACCCAGTGCTGGAAGTAAGAGTGCCTGGAAGAAACCCAGACTTGAGCCATTATAAACAAGTTGTATGCACAGCCTGTCTTTATGATGAAGCATTTCATTTGCTTTTGTAATTAAAAACCTGAATTTGGAATCCTTGTTAGAGCTGCAAAGTCTCCCCAAACTCTGTGCCACGCAAACAAGCATGAGTGGGATCGAAACACTGGGCTTTTCCTGCAGTGATGCAGTCCTGGCAATTTAACAAAGACAACTTTTCTAAGTATTTGGGAGGAAGAACAGAAGACAGTTGATGCTCCCTCCATCCCTCTCCCTCACACAGAAGGAGGGATTTGTTAAAACATATATTGTGTATTTCCATACATACCTGTCCCCACAGACTTCTTTCAAAGCAACAGACTGCTGTTCCAAACCCCACTTTCTTTACCAAACAAACCATCAGCCATTTTCCCCATCACAGCAAAATGCATTTGACAGCACTTTTTGTGTTGTTTGTTTTGGTATTCTCCAAAACACTCAGCTCCCTTATGAATAAATATTCTTTAAAAACAAAGGGGCAGGAGGGAAGAGGTGACAGGGTAAATATCTACACAAAAAAGTGCAAAAGTAAAACCTTAACAGTAACTTCACTGACAAATGTAATATCAATTAGAGAAAATTAGCATTTTTAGATTGATACATTTAATTTAAATTCTATCATACTGATGCCAGATTTTATTTACTCTTTCAGAAAGATAAAAATTTAATATGCATTTCAAACATAGGAGAATATTCCTAAGATCACATTATCTTTCTCTCTGGTTAAAGAAATCTCTTCTCCCACGACCTGTGCAAACCAGCTGCAGCTGAACATCAGCTGCAGTTTAACATCAGCTCTTCCAACACATCCCACTACCTGAGTGCTACTCCATGGCTCCCCTGCCTCCTCTTAATGCCCTTACCAAGTGGTCCTTTGCCAAAAAGGTGATGTGGTTTTCCTGCTTTTAAGATGTGCTCAACTTCACTTCCCTCATCCCATCTTGCTCCGCAAGTGACAGTAGCCCCTGTGGCTCAACCCCAATGCCACTTACTTTCCACTTCACTGCCCAAGATGTTCAGTATCTAATGCTCCTCTTCTTCTGATAATTCATGTGCATGAACAGCAACAAGTTATCACTAAAAAAACCCAAACACCTCCCCAGATCACTTGAAATGCATTTGAGCTCCTAGCTCTGCTATTGAGACTTTCACTTTTAGCCCTCTTGTTCAGCACTGCTGCACCATCTCTGGACCTTGCTCAGTGTCCAGCACATCAACATGTATTGAGAAAATTTTAGAGTACCACTCATAACAAAACAGTCATTCCCAGCCTGCTTTGCTCTGACACTCAAAAAATGATACTAACCTGTATTTGATTTTAGTATGAGAAGGAAGATCTCTGCTAGAATATTGTTTGGATAGCTGGCTTAAGTCTCCTTCACCTTTTCCTCTTCCTCCTCTTGCAGGTTCAAACGTTGGCCTCGCTGCTGTCGTCATCTTCCTTCCTACAGAACCAAGGGATAAAAAAAGCTGCTACTACAACTTACAGAGTAAGACACTCACGAGGAGCTACTTTGCTCCTGGAACTGTAGAAGCAGTGACAAATCCCACTACAGTATACCAGCTGTCACTCAGCTCATGAGTGTCAAAATTTAAGTAGCATTTTATCAACAGAATCTATTCAGGTTTCAAAACAGAGTCTTTTCCAACATGCCTGAAAGATGATACATGGACTCTAACTTATATATGAAACTACATTTGTAAAGTAAATATAATCAGCCAGGAACTAATCTCCCATCCTTAAAGCAAGCAGTACAGTCTTGTAACTGAACTCTTTCCCCTCTGAAAAACTGCAGCCAAAAATGACTCCTTCAGCTTTCCCCAGAGCACTGCGAGGCACCACCACCAGAAACGCCAGCTCAGAGAGACCACAGCGTGCCTAGGATGGTGCTGATCATTAACCACTGATGAACATCAGGAAACATAAACAAAGTGCAAGAAAAAAAGCTTGGATAAATGGAGAAGCTGTCACCAGCTCTTCCCTAGAAACTGCAGAAACTCAGCACGTCCAAAAACCAGACCAGTGGATGCCCAAATTTCTACTCCGAGTTCTTCTGTGCATAAGAGTGAAACAGGCACCGGCCAAGCTCAGCCACACAGGCACCTGAGAGCACACACTGTGTTCAGCACTGCCTGACAGGACCTGGAGCCCCTGCAAGCCCAAACCACCGCGCCAGGCAAGAGTTTGAGATGATTAATCAGAGCCAGAAACCACGGCGTGATCAGCCCTCAGGACACGGGGAACAGCACCAAGCTGCGGCAGGGCAGGTTTAGGTTGGGTATCAGGGAAAGGTTCTTCCCCCAGATGGAGGCTGGGCACTGCAACAGCTCCCCAGGGACGTGGTCACAGCAGCAGCAGCCTGACAGAGTTCCAGAAGCACTTGGACAATGCTCTCAGGCACGTGGTGTGACTCTTGGGGTGTCCTGTGCAGGTCAGGAGCTGGACTTTGATGATCCTTGTGTGTCCCAATTCAGGATATTCTATAATTTTGTGACCTTCAATCTACTATCTGAAACGATTCTCATTCCTGCTTCACCAAGGCACACATATCCATTAGTCACAGCCTAAAGATATTTAGGACAGGAGAGAGAGAATGCAGAGACACACAAAAGTATCAATCCTACCAGCCAGAAGGTTGAATGCTGAAAGGTGACAAGAGAACTTATTAAAAATATTAAAAAGCAAAATAAAAAACCATGACATTGTTTCATATAAAGTTGTGGTACACAAACAAAATTTATTTATACTCTGCTTATTTTGTTAGTTTGTCACTTTGAGAGCACAAAATACCCAACTTGAGCATCAAAGTGATAATATAATTGTGGCTCAAAGTAATATCCCATCAGACAGAACAGTTACTGCCACTGAACTACTACTCAAAAAAAAAAAATTAACAGAGGGAAACATCTTTGAAAAGAAGTGAGATCACAACTAGCCTTGGCTTGTTAATCAAGGACAGCTGACACCCTTCAGTGATGCTGTACAAGTTGGCTGAAGCTCAGTGACCCATTTTAGCTCTCTTGGCACACATTCTGCCATAGTCACGATCCAAGAAAGTCACTTGTTCCCATAACTTAACTGTGCTAATTATATGCAACAGGGGGATCCATGAAATCAGCTGAAGAATGAGATCTGGTGTGGCTGCAATAGTTTCAGGAAGCATTAACAAACTGTCTGGAAAGCATCTCTGCTTCTCTTAGGTTGCAGAATTAATCAAGTTGGAAAAGACCTCTGAGGTTGTTCAGTCCAACCTATGACCGAATATAACCCTGTCAACTAGACCAGGGCACTATGTGCCAAAATCTAGTCTTTCCTTAAACACCTCGAGGGACAGTGACTCCACGATCTCCTTGGGCAATTCATTCCAATGTCTAATCACCCTTTCGGTGAAGAAATTCTTCAAATATCCAACCTAAACCCTCACTGGCATAACTTCATGTCACTTCCTCTTGTCCTGGGAAAAGACCCCAAGCCCGAGGTGGCTCCAACCTCCTTTCAGGCAGTTGTAGAAAGCGATAAGGTTTCCCTGAGCCGCCTCTTCTCCAGGCTAAACAGCCCCAGCTGCCTCCGCCGCTCCTCCCAGGACTGTCAGTCTGTATTCAGCTTGGCCTTCAAGGACCCAGACTCAACCTGAAACCTCTCAGGTTTCAGAAATACCTGAAGAAGCCTCTTTAGCGCTACCAGGAGTTACCGGCCAAGAGGGAGTGACCGAGCTCGGCCCGCAGCTGAATTGGCCTTGCCGGGCTGCGCCCTTACGCGGGGATCCGAATCGCAGAGACAGGCCCTGCCGCAGCGCGCCCCCTCGCCGCGCCCGCCTCTCCCCCCGACACCCCCTGCCCCAGGGCCGCCTCTCCGCCCTCAGGGCCCTCCCGCCGCCTCCCCGCCGCCTTCCCGGGCACTCACAGCGCGGCCTCCTCCGCCCTGAGCAGCCGGGCCCTACACCGCCACCATAGTTCCGCCACACACCCACAATGCACCGCGGCGGGCCAGCGACACGGCGGCGCTGACCATAGAGAGGGGCGCGAGCCCGTCCGCCATGATGGGGCCGGGGCGGAAGCGCGCTGGGGCGGCGGTGCCTCGGCAGCGATGGCGGCTGCGCTGCCAGGGGCGTGGGGTTAAGGAGGGAGGGAGGGTTGTGAGGCTGTGCGAGATGATAGGGGAGGATAGAAACAATGGCAGGCGGAGGAAAAGGGAGTACCTTAGGCATTCTCTGTATTCGGGGTGGGGGGGTGTATTAGGAGCATCAGCCCGGCTATAGGGTAGCAAGTCACGTCTGACTTGTCCCTCCTCTCCTTGCACAGAAGTCCTTTACATGGTGTAGATGTTTATACAATAGATTTATATTGGCTATAAGGAAGACGTCTTTTACTGTGACGATGTTGAGGCGCTGGAATAGGGTGCACAGGGAAGCTGAGGATGCTCCATTCCTGGAAGCGTCCAGGGTCAGGCTGGACGGGGCTTTGAGCGATTCGATTTAGTGGAAGATGTCCCAGCTCATGACAGGAGGGTTAGAACTAGATGCCCTTTAAGGTCCCTTCCAACCCAAATGGTTCTGTGATTCTGTGATCATTGCTGTCTATGTAAAGAAGCCAAAGCACGAACGACCATCACTAAGGAATTAAGTTCTCCCTCTTAAAATGCAGCTCCTTGTGTTTATTGCTCCTTTTAGATGCACATTATTATCAAGCCTCTGCGAATCCACACTAAGGCATATGAAGTAAAAGGCTCTCTGATTTATCTGCAAATTAAGACGCAAACATTTTCCTGAGTGCTCGACACACAGCATGCAGTTTAGAAGAGAGCCCACCAGAGGTCCCACAGATGTTGCTATCCGGGGAGCTACAGCAACAATGGAAATTGCGCCCTTTGCGTCAACGAGCCGGCAGAGAAAGCACTGGGAACAAGTCGGTCTTTAGTATAGAAGGAAACCAATTATTTTAATCAAGTTAAGCTTCACTCTGAAGTTGGATAAATAGTGACAGTAATTACTGTCTCTCGTCCTAAGAGCTACACCAATCAGTAACCAAGTATCGAGCATTGCCTTTTCTCATCTGCAAGCCTCTATTGGTACCCTGTGAAATGGGCTTATGATTTCTTCCACTACAGGCAGTTTAAACTCAAGATCAAACCTTGCAGAGAAGTCTGGCTTCAGGAATTTGGTGTTGTTGGACTACAGATTACAGTGGCCTGAATTGAGTGCATCATTCTGTGATGGTGGGTGTTATTCCTAGATTACAAATCTGCGGACTTTAAATCAAGACACACTTAACTGTTATGCTAATTTGACTGTCGTGGTGCAGCAGAATGTTATGTTTTGCTCAGTAACATGTCCTGAAGGCAGTGCCTACTGTGCAGTTGTAATAGCCATCTGGCAGAAGGTATCAAGGCTTGATTAAAGACCTCAAGAACTGAAGGGACCTCTCCTGCTCTTGGGTTAGAGGAAAAGGCGAGCATTCCATTGTGTGTTAAAAACTAGCACAGTTCATGCTCTAAACAGATTGGAATATTCTTCAAATAGTAAAGAAATGGCTTTGTGTTTTTGGCCAAAATTGTTCCCCAGGGAGCTTCTCTTCCCCCAGATTGTGTGTATCAATGTGAAGATGTGTTCTACGGTCAAGGGCTTGGTTTCCTTAGAAGACCTGAGCACTAAAGGATATTGGTGAAGTGGAGGTGCCTGAAACCTGACTCCTGAAAATACAAACTCCATTTCATTGCAGAAGGACCTAATCTTCACAGGTCCGCAACTTTTGGGTTTAAAGATCTCTGAACATACACAGTTTTTCCCAATCTTGAACATGTTTGGATTTAGTTTAGGAGTAAGAAGTTTAGCACCATATTGTCTCCAGGGCCTAACAATAATAGTTGGTCTATTCCCCAGCTCAAGTGCTCAGAGAGCCTTCATCCAGTAATTATTCTCAGAGCATGTCCGCACTCATCAATATCACCATCAGCTTCTCAATCCCTCTGGATCACATCACAGAGAGCTCTTTCCCAAGCAGGGCTCACCCTGCATGTGGAGAATTATTGCCCCACCAGGCAGGCTTTGACATTTAGGGACATTCTCTGTGTGTTTTTGACTAGCCAAGCATAAAGGAAGGGATTAAAGATCCATCAAGGTGCAGGGATGTAAAAGGGGACACCACTCATGTCCAGTGGTTAAGGTGGCAAGTGTGAATTCTTGTGTTCCTGGATTATGCATTGAAATGTCATCAGATAATGTAAACAACCAGACAATAACAAAACCCTAGATCTTCCCATGGCTGCTCCAATCTTTGCTGAGCAATTTGGCTGTGGCAACTCTTAGAAAGGTATTGTGTGCTGCATGGAAAACATGAAAAGCAGAAGTCACCACTTCCCTTGATCGTTTCCTCCAGTGATTAATTTTCCTCACAGTTTAAAGCTGCACCTTATTTCTAATTTCAGTTGTCTTTGTTTCCAACCATGGATGTCTTTTGTGCCTTTCTGTGGTAATTTTAAAAGCCTGTTCTCACTAGGTATTTATACTTTGTAATCTAGTCTTGCTGCTGCCTTTGGATAAAGTAAGCATCCCGGGCTCTTCTAGTCTTAGAATTGTTTTCTTTCTCACACCAATTGTTTGGGGGCTTTTTCTTGCTCTTTATCCAATCTATCAACAACAAAAATATAAAAAACTGTTTCAGCATATATCACACTGGCCTTTTTACCACTGCATTGGGAACTTGAATCCAGGCACATATCCATGGTGACTCTTGAATCCTTTGCAGGGTTTTCATTTTCTGGATTAGAAAATTCCATGTAGTCTTTGAGTTGCAACAAATAAACATATTTGGTTGTGTTACGGTCTTAAAAATAAATCCTCTGCTGGTGTCACTGGCATGGCCTCTTAGAGTCCCAAATCCTTTATGGTACCTGTACACATTCTCAGTGCAATTTTGTATTTGCTTGTGGATCACACCAGGAGACCAGCATTCTTTGGTTATCCCAATGCTTTAGGATGTAGGTCTCACCAAAGTGCTGGTTCTTCTCTGAGATCATGGCAAGACTGCAAAAGACATTGTGTCCTGAAAGAGAACAAAAACATTCCTAAAAACCTTGTGCCTGTTTGGAGCCTTGTTAATGTTTTTCTCATCTACTTATTGGCCTGTAGTGTTATGAACATTGCTTATGTTCCTAATGGACTTTAAAAGCTCCCTTTTAGCCTTGCCAGTGAAGGGATTTTTTGCTGTTTCCTGTGTAATTTTTCTGGTCTTGAAATCTTTCAATGTATATTCTTTGGGTTTTGGTTCCTCTTTCTTCCATCTCTAGCAGTGCTCTTACTTATTGATTTTCACTGGGTTTTGTTTGTTTGTTTGTTTTTGTTGGGTTTTTTTCTGAATCCAGAAAGGAATTTAGTTGAAGCAATTTCATGTTTCATGTCACCCACTGTAGGCTGTCTTCTTCCCACCCTTAAAGTACAGCAGGACGATATGCAGTCTCCGCTTTCAAAGCAGTGCTCTGAAGGGGAGCATTTTCCCCAGCAGGGCAGAGGTTCAGTGCCAGAATGGAAATCTCCCAGCTTGAATTTTCCCCTTGCCTTCCCCTTTCTTGTGAGAGCTTGTCTCTGGCCATCTGAGGCACAGCTTGCATGGCAGATCAGCAGTAAATTGTAAATCCTGTTTCTGCTTTGGAGCGACCACAGCACCTCAGCACCGTTTCCTCCCTCAGGACGCTGTGTGCTTTGAAGGATTGTGCCTCCTGCTGGGAAACAGATATAGAAGGGCACAGAGGATTGTCAACAGTGGAAACTTGGTGCAGGAATGCTCAGCATCCAAACCAGCCTTAAAAGAAGTTCCTGGGAAGTTGTGTTTCCTTGATTGGAAAAAGAATAGAAGCTGGGCAAGGCTGTGACTCAGCCGGTGAGTCAGCAGGGGCTGCTTTCCGATGAGGCCATCTCCTGTTCTTTTGCTCTCTGTCACACCTTCCCTACCGCCTGCCATAGGACAGTAAGTGCCATTTGCTGCTGCTTCTCTTTGCTCACAGAGTCATTCCAGCCCGTAACCTCTGCCCTGACACCTCCCACTGCACTGTCTCTCCGAATTTCTGCTTCTGTGCTCCATTCCATTCCCATGGCTTCTGGGATTTTTGTGCCTTCAGTACTTTGCAGCAGCAGAGACAGATTGTGACCTATTCACCACAGAGGGAAAATCCCAGGAATGAGTTGGAATTCCCTGGTAGAAAAGACACAGGATGAGGAGCTGATCTGGATCCTCCCCGAGGCAGCGATGGCCTTCATGAGACACCCCATACTGTGGTTCTTCAGCCAGGCATTAAACGAGCCAGAGCAGTGCTGCAGGTCCAACACGCTGGTTTTGAATACGCCTTCTGTTAATTGTGTCCCTCTCTGCCTGCCTCCCCACATGCGCGGCTCTCCGCCGAGATCCCAGCGCTTTTCCAACGTGAGACGTGATGTCAGCCAAAAGGCACTCAGGGACTTGGGGAAGGGAGGGTGCTGCAGGAGGGAGTGGTGCCCCAAGACACACACAGCTAATGCTTCCTGGACTCACAGTCTTGGATGCATGCTCAGCTCCATGGAAGCTCTCTTGTTTCTGCTGAAGGGATATTTTTTTGAGCTTGGACAAAGCAAATAATTTTAGCCATGCACTATTTGCATCCAGGCAAGCAGCCAGGACATACCTCTGTCTATGGTTGCATCCACTGTTAAGCAAAACTGTCTTACTGTTTTATTTATTAACCAAACATTTCTAATAGCCAGGCTAATTTTATCCTTTCCTTAAGGCTGGCTGACGATGACTCAGTCTGTCTGGGAGGAGCCTCAGTAGCATGGTGCCCAGATTTTGAAAATCTGGTTATATGGAAGGAAGGGCTGGCTGTCCATGGACCACAGTGGCTGTGGCTATGGACCTGCATGCTTTACCTCTCTCTTTGTGTAGATGTGGAATAAAGAAAACAGTGAAGTATTCCACAAGGGAGTTTGTTAGGCAGGGTGGAGTGGAGATGACCTTGTCTCTGTAAGTCAGCTGCAGCTCTAACTTTTAGCAGTAACATCAGGAGCTGGTACACATATTTCTCTGCAAGTTTTTAAATGTTTTATGCTTTATCAATATTTTCTGTCTCAATCAGTCCTCAGTTTATGTCCATTCCTTCCTTAGCTTTAGGATTACTCTCATACAGTTCCAGGTAAGTGAGGTATCTAGTCTAGGCAAATCTTTAGGGTGCTTTATCTGTTCAGTGAACAGTGACAGGCTCCTCTGGGAAGTGATTCAATCACTTGCTTGAGAAATCCCAGAAAATCCTGCTCTGTATTTCATTAGTAATTTACAAAGGCAAGCAGAAGATGTGAACTATACAGCGTAAAACTTCGTGAATAGTTATGTTCCAAAAATGAGGTTAAGTTAGATGAGATCCTTCTGGATTTAAAATTTCGGTTACTAAAAGCTTCAGGATGCAGGTAAGTACATTTTGTAAACAGGGCTCTAAGGAATAGAGAACCCAATGTGGAAGCACAGAATCTCCTAGTTTATCTCCAGTCTCTAGTCTTCAAACCAAGAATACAAGGAAGAGTTTATAAGAAAAATAAAACAGCTGTAGGTCATCCTGACCAAGTTAAAACACAATTCAGGTTCCTTTCCAGCAACATCTCAGTAGTGCAGTCCTCAAACCCATTGAAAAGAAGGTCAGCTGTAGAATCAATTTCTTCTACCTCCAAAGATGCCACATGAATATAACATGTGTTCCTACCTGAGAGGATTTTAGCTGGTATCAGCCAGCAGTGATACCAGCTCTTAACCACTGTGATAACCTTTAGCTATCCTTAGTTATCCTTTTTTTACTGAACTAGCACACTGTGCAAAGAGTTTGCCCAGTAATGAGGCCACTCAGGCTTCGGAAGAGTTTTAACCAGTCACATAGTTTCTTTCAGGCGTGGGCAGAAGTGAGTTTATTCTGATTCAAATAGAAACAAAGAACAAGAGGTTGAAAAACAATGAAATCCCCACAAGTGGGATCAACCAGGTTGTTTTTCTTTTAGTTCTTGATTGCAAATTCACAGTATTTTAGCTGCTGAGGCCTCAAGGGAGCCTTTTGCTTTTGCAGAACTATGTCAGTGCAGAGGGCCGGCGCTCAGGACACTGTTATTTTCTTCCAAGCTCTGCCACTAGCCAGGGGACTTTGACGAAGTCACCCCCTCTCCCCAAGTCTTGTGCATTTCCCTTTTTATAAAACCACAAATAATGGACCAAAGGCTTTTGCTCTGCAACTTACAGATGGAATGTCCCATTTAAGAGCAGGCTCTGAAATTTGATTTCCTATTTTACAAAGCCCAGAGGGCTTTGACAGTTAATTTTGCCATCAGAACCATCACCTCTATTTGAGCAAGATTTGTTAACTGGGTCCTGTTGTGGGCCTCAGAATAAGGATAAAGCAGGCTGCTACTACAAGATCAGTAACCCCGACTGAAGCCACTTACAGATTACACCAGCCTGGCAAAATTTGTTCTCTTCCCGGATTTTAATCTCTGTTTTTTGATTTGTGCAGAAATACAGGAGGGGTTCAGTTGACGTTTAAGTGGTTAATGCTGGTTAGGAGTATAAAAACACAATTAGCAGAATTGGTTGGTTCAGGATTTCTGGTGGCTGGTTCCTTCAGCTGAACATGGAGCTCCACCATGGGTGTAAGCAGGAGGCCTTTTGAACTGGGCAAGGCATGCTCCCCTGAAGACTTGGGGCGCACCAAGAAGGAGTGTGTGCTGCAAACGCCTCTGCAGACATGCCTCATCTTGTCAAGACCTTGTTTCTGTATCATTGCTATTGAGGATTAGTAATTTGCAAGTTTTGCATTTCCCTCCTTTTTCCTGTTCTCTTTGTCCAGTTGCTTGCCATGAGCACAGTGAAAGCAGCCACATCTCACATCTGTCCCTGCAAAAACATGCACATTGAGCAGCTTGACCTCATTGTTCCTATCCAGTACTATCTTGCTGTGCCCTTAATAACTTGGCTTTGTTATCCTTGGAGATAAAAAATTAAGCAGGAATAGAGGGAGGAGTCCTGGTCCTGTGCAAGGTGCTGTATCCCACTGGTGGGGAGTCACACCCACCAGGGCACAGCAGTTCATGAGCAGCTGTGGAGGGAAGACCGATAGAGCTGGTGCCTGTGGGGGTAGGGCTTGCAAAGGAATGTTTGGCGTGTGATGAATGTGCCTCACTATTTACGTCTCTCCCCCCCACCCCGTTCAAGTTTTCTTTGTGCTGGAGCCTGCTACTCCAGCAACTCCAGCTATGAGCTCTGTACTCTGTGCTTGGTAGACTTCAGAGCACTTCCATCAGGTGTAAGAATGCTCAGTTAGGAACACGTGGAGTGGTTATGCAGCCCTTGTGCTGGAGGGAGGTTAGAAGGCTGTGGTGCTCTCAAGGGAGTTCTGGTTCCTTTGGCTGCCACACAGAGGAGATTGAGAGCACCATGTCCTGGCACTGGCACAGGGGCTGCTGCTCAGAGGGACTGTAAGCAGAGTGGTCCAGGCTGGACTGTGAGACTCTTGCTCTTGTGCTTTCACTGCAGAACTAAAGGACAGAAGGTGAATCTCCTGACTACTTGTGCAAAGTTCTTTGGCAAGCAGCCCAGGGCAGCAGAACGGTGACTCCTGTCACTGGCTCTTATAAGCATAAGACATTTGAGGCCAAACCTCTTCTGCCTCATGATGAAGATAAGATCTAAACCTCAATTTCCGAGATGCTGAACTGAGCTTAAGAGAGAGACAAAGTTACCTTTCCTCAGGGGCTTTGTGTTTTGCACTTGTAATTTAACCTGCAATCCCAACAGCCACCTGTTTGTTTAGAGGTCTAATTTGAAGCCAGTACTTCCTTACAGCGTACTGTCAGTGTGACTAAAAGCACTGCTGCTTTTTCATTTTAGAGGAAATGCCCTGTCCTGGCTGTCATCCACCAAAGCTATTCTATGAACTCTAAGAGCAGAATCTGAGCCCTATACTCATGGTAGTGACAGGATCCTGGGACTGGTGGTTGTGTTTTTCACATCTGAATTTTTCCAGTATCTGAATTCACATCTGAATTTTTGGCAGTACTGGCCAAGAAGCAACATATGTGGAAAATATGATATTACGTTTATGCCTGGAGCAGTTGCAATACGTATTTCAGTAGCAAGCCAAGGCCTGAAATGAGAATGGAGAAAGAGCTGCTCACTCTTCTCTCACACAGCCAACGCACTTTATTTTTTGTGGGCTAAGTCTCTGTGGTGGCAGGAGTACATTAGATCCTGCCTGAGGTTTGTCTGACCAGCTGTGGACATCCTGGGTTCACTTTAAAGCTGGTGCAGAGACAGAGGCACATCTGGAGGATGCCATCTCGTTCTTGCCTGGCCATGTAGAATGGTGCAAATCATTGCAGGTGGTGCCTGCCTCTCTACCTTGGCTGTTGGGATGACTGGGCTCCATAGTGGGGGGCATCTCCACTGCCAATCTGAGTGGCACAGAGCGTGCTGGAGCTGGGGAGCAGCTGGAACCTCATGTCCATCTATCAGGTCTGGCCAAACCTTTAATGCAGAACTCCTCCTATTACTCCTTGGTTCCAAAACACAATGGTGTTTCTGGAGACAGGCAGTCCTGGGTGTGGCTACGATCTTACCTCTTGATTAGAGATTCTGGATCCTGCCAGCAGGTTTAGCTTTCTCAAGGGTTATGGCTCTCTCCTTCCCTCTTCTTCCCTGAAGATGATGCAAGCCTAACAAGCCTGTGCCTCTAATTTTCTTCCCACTCACCAGTCTTTTGTCAATGCAGACTGTGAGGAGTGTCTCACGCCTTGTTTTGGGCAGCATGTAGCATGGCAAGCTCTCAGCATTGACTGAATGACACCACACTTTTGAACATATAAAATAAAACAAATAGTAAAAAAATCAATATTAATACCTAGAAGAAAAGTATGTAAGTGGGTAACTTCCCTGTCTAAAACCAGATCTAAGGTGTGTAAGAACTATTGTGGCTCTGACTAATTGACAATCTGTAAAACAAAGGCCATTACAGTTGAAACATCAACTTTTTTTTTTTTTTTTAATTATGTTAGAAAGCATCTCCTAATTTAAAGAATGGAAGTACTGGAGCTTTCAGCACATCTCTAAATAGCTCATTTTGACAGATAATCATTTGCACTAATAAAAACATTGCCTTCTACTGCTAATCTATATCCATCCTACTTTTGCTGTCTAGCATGTGATTGTCATTGTGCTACTTTTAAACAGTCTGAAGATTAACAGAGATCTCTTAGGTATGAAAACTGTGATAAAATGCCAAAGGAAGCAACCTTTGGATTTTATTAATTTTATTCAGTATTTATGCAAAGCATATATACTTCATGGTTTACAAGATGCCTATCAGACTTCCACCGTGCAAGTTTTTGTACAAAATGGGAAAATGTCTCTCTTCTAATGGTGTTACCATCCATAGAGTAGTTTGGGTGCTTCACTCTTCCCAGGTGCCACCCTTTTCCTCTGATTGTACACCATGAACAACCTCCTCTATAACTTTTTGTTTAAAACTTTATGCTCTTTTTTTCTTCTGATTTCAACTGTGACACCACTTCAGGGCATCCACTCTCTGCTGTAGGTGGACACTGAGTCTGGACAGGAGAAAATGCAAGTGAAGAAGCAGAGGAGCCAGATCAGCATCCCTGGAAGTCTGAGGCAGTTTGTGGCCTCTCACAGGCTGCTCTTGCTAGTGAGCGTCATGGCAGATTTGAGCAACAAAGCACCTCTGCCAGTGGAGGGCCATTCCTCAGCAGCACCAGGGACACTGGGGAAGATGTGAAGACAAGGCAGCAGAGACTGGAATCAAAACCTCATTTTAGGTGGGAATCAAAATCCCAAGAATGTGTTAAGCTCTTCTCTAAGGAGTTTGTTGTCCATCTGCCCACCCTCTCCCCTTGCCCTTGAATCTCTTAGTTACAATAGGAAAATTGTTCCACTCTTGCTTTTCCCTGTAGCTCAGCACTGGGCTCCCTTCCCAGAGCAAGTTTTTAAACTAATTTTATAAAGAGACTGTTTCCCCATGAGACAGTGAGGAGGCAGATGTGCTCTCTGACATGCCATGGCACGTCTGCTGGCACTGTTGTGCTCCAAGCTTGGTATGCCTACTGAGACAAATGGTGTCTCTCTCCTGCTACCTCTTGCCCTTGGAGACACTGTCTTCTTCCTTTTCTTCTCAGGAGAAAGAGACAGTCAGTCACATACAACACTAGACTCTCACAGAAGCCATGATAGGAGACTGGAGATCCAGCCTGAAAAATTATTTGGAGTCAAGAATGTTTTGAAAGACTAGGGTAGAGGGGTCAAGCATGTGAGGGGATAGATTTTCTATTTGTAGCAAATCCAGCGTCAGTCGTGTGAACAGAGACAGGGCTGGAGAAGCACTGTGGGAAAGCAAAGACAAACAAGACTGGCAGCTTCTTAATGGCTAGAGAGCCTGGATGCTGACATGCTTTTCAGGTTTGTTTTGCAGGAGTGTATTCTTCCTTTTGAGACATTGTTCTTGATGCTTGTGACCCTTGGAGAACAGGAAAACTGCTCCTCTATGTCAGGTCAATGAAGATGGATGTAAACCTTTTATTCTCCTTTCCCCCTATTCCTCCTCATATTTTCTCCTCATTTTTTCATCACAAGAGGCTTTCCTCAGATTTCTCTTATCACCTCACTTGACCTGTCACAACCCGCCTCCTGGGTTTCCTCACACTTATTTCCATTTGTTTTCCTTCTTCACCTTTTCTTAGCACCCCAGATTTTCAGGAATGCAGATCCTCCTCAACTCTGATTTTTGCCCAATATCTTCCTTTTCCTTCTGGTCAATACCATACTCTGGATCCTTACCTCTTTTCTTCTTCCTTCTCTCCAACCTCTCTTAATTTTTCCCAACACACTTTATTTACCTATGTCATGCCTTGCAAACTCTTTGTCTGTAAAATTTGTTGTCTACAGCCTCTCTTGTCTCCCACACACCTCTGCCTGCCACTGAGTGATGGGGGAAATGGAGGGGAAGGCACTGATCTCTTCTCTGTGGTGACCAGTGATAGAACCCAAGGGAATGGCCTGAAGGTGAGTCAGGGGAGCTTTAGGTTGAATATCAGGAAAAAGTTCTTCACCCAGAGGGTGTTTGGGCACTGGAACAGGTTCCCCAGGGCAGCAGTCACAGTACCAAGCCTGACAGAGTTCCAGAAGCATTTGGACAATGCTCTCAGGCACATGGTGTGACTCTTGGGGTGTCCTGTGCCAGGCCAGGAGTTGGACTCAATGATCCCTGTGTGTCCCTTCCAACTTGGGATATTCTGAGGTTCTATGATCACTTTTCTCATGTGTCTCTTTGGCCACATCACTCTGCATCCTCCCTAGGTTCCCTCTGCTCCATCACATGAAGCATCAGGTTCTTGCCTGATCTGTTGACACTGCTCAGCTTATTGCACTGTCACCCCTTGATGGGTTTGGAGAAGGCAGCCCCAGGTCCCGTGAGGTCACACTGCTGCCACAGTTCATGCTGACGCCACCAGCTCACACTGCCCATTGCCAACCCAATGTGTATTTTGCCAGAGCCCTTCTGCTCACATCAGCAGCCTTAGGGCTGTTTTGAACCTGATCTTAATACTCCTTTTGGCATCAGCCCCTACAGGCATCGCTCCCTGTGATGCCTGAAAAAGCATCTGATAGCAGATAAGCTACTGCAGCATCGAGTCATCAAAACCTCTGGCCAACTCCATCACACTGTGTTTTTAGTAATAGTGATGTTAGCAAGAGAAAAAAATACACAGCTCTGTGTTCAAGGTCACAACAGGTATGTTAAATTTGATAGAAATTGGAAAGGGACCTTGCTTGGACAGAAAATCAAACTGGGAGCAGAGGAGTGGAACTCCATGCTGGCTTTCAACTGATGCTCCTCATGGGAGGTGAGAACCTAAATCTCCTGCTCTTCAGGATGAGTCAGGTTTATCTGTTTGCTGGTAAATGCAGAGCTAAATTGGCAGACAGACCCCAGCCTCACACCCTGAAAGGAAAGAACTCCTCAGAGTTTCCCAAAAGCCCATAAAAGCCCTTGAGGCTCTAAAGACAATTTGGGGATGCACTCTTTCTGATGAGACAGAGGTGCCGTTTCGAGGCAAGAGGTTGGTTTGCAGGTCCAGGACAGAGGCAGGATATTTCCTGGTAGAAATCATTGATCTATTCAGCCTGCTAGTGTCTGCTGTCATGCACATCTTGAGACACCTCATGCAGCCTTTTCATTGGATTGGGACCATACCCATCCTGAGGTAATGCACGCCAGCCTTGAAGTGGGGATTTTAAATTCATTATCTGACCTAGCTCTGCCTGACTAACAGGGCTTACTGTGCTTATGAAAATATTTTCTTCTGCTGCCCAGGCAGTTGCAAGTCTGGGGTCAGAAAAGCACCTAACAGCAAAGGTTCAGCTTCAGTTCTTGATTTTCCAGGAGCCTTTTTACATACAGGAAAATGAAATTTTATGTCTGTGCTTTCCTTTCCACCACCTTTCCTGAAAATGACTAACTCTTTCTGGCAGGGCTGGGTGACCAGTCATCTGCCTGGACCAAACCCAAGCCCACTTATTACATTTCCTGTTGTTCCCCAGCCTGTCCAGCCTGCCTCTGTCTCCCCTAGCTGATATCACCGCACCAAGAGGTGTTGACGTATTTCTTTGTCTTGATACTTCCAGAAGTCATCCCTGAGTAGAGGAGTGATAGTCATACAGTGCAGTCTATTTTTAGCCTTTCACAGACTCCTTCTCTGATCCTGGGCAGACACTTTAACCACTCACTGCCCCACTTTATAATGTTCAATAAGGACATAATCCTACCTTGTCTGGAAAGCACTTGTGGGATGGTAGCACTTTGGAGGTTTTTTGCTTGGAAATTGTATTATAAATTAGACTTGTGCCCTATTGGCACCTAGGATTTTTTAAAATTGTTGGCAACACAACTGATCAGATCTCACTTCTTGGGTGGGAAAATCCTACCTTTTCTTGACTCCAAGGTACTGCTCTGTAATTCCTTCTCCATCACCACTATTTTGAAAACATTAATTTTCCCAGTCACTGAAGGAATACTGCTTTTACCAGCAGTAGCCAAGGTATCATAGGCAGCTGCTATTGGGTGGATGGTTACTCTGCTGAACATAAACTCAAAGGAGCAGCTTCATTTCCTTTTTTTGTCCATTCTATAGGTTTGGCCAAAATGTTCTGTGGTGGATGCTGCTTAGGGGTATGTGATCTGAGGGTATTCATCCTTCTGCCTGTTGTTAATCTCTTCTGAGATCTCCTAAGATGAGGGGGTACTGGAGGGTTTTGAATTCCCCATGCAGCGCCAGGGGAGATGGGAGGTGAATGCCTTTCCCAAGCATCTAAGCAGGATGTGGCTGGCAGCAATAGTGATGACAGACACCCCAAAAAGGGACAAAGGGGGCTCCCAGCAGCTCCAATGTTGCCACCTCTCTTTATCTCCCTCTCCTTTGGCCAGGCTCACAGCTGGAGAGGACAGCTAGTACCTTCTTTGGGGTGGTGAATCTGACTTTGCAGCATCCCCTCTGACGGACTCGGGACATTTCTGGCTGTGTCAGCCAAAATTCCTGCCGGGGACTGCTGCAATGCAGCACACCACACCCCCGCCGGCGCTGAGCCCAAGCCTGGACAGCCGCTGCTGCTCAGCTCCAGCGCCGCCGCTGCCATAGGCGTCCCTCCTCCTCTTCCCAAGGAGCCCTGATGATTTCAGGTTGCTTGGCATCATCTCCTGCGGGCAGTTGGCGTCCGCGGCTTGTGTCACAGCAGCCTGGCGCACGTTCGGTTTCACAAGGCGCTGCCTGCAGAACGCGCTGGCTCCCCGAAGGGATCGGCTGCGGTTTCGGGTTTCATTTCCCTCGCACGCTACACCCGAATTCCAGACGCGTTCTGGCTTCGCTGCTGCATGGACTCTGAGCGTCGGTCCTTTGCCGTACCCAGCGGAGGCAGACGGGACTTCCCTCGGCTCCAGGGAGTGGACCATGAAGACGTCAATTGTATTCTTGCTTTGCATCTCAGTTTTCCCAGGCTTTTCCCAGGGCAGAGTTGTTAGAGAGGATGAAACTGGTTTTGCCGAGTGTAACGTGTTCTTCCCTGGACAAGTCCCACCAGAAGGATTTACGAAGCCGTTCCATGTGAAAATCTGTCAGCAGTACAACAATGAGCCACGCTTTGCAACCCTCTACAGTACTAAGGACAAAATCCCTCTTTATTCAGCTTTTAAGTTTACAAAGCCAGCTCAAAGTGAGGAGGAGAACTGGCTGGTTGAACCGCAGGTAAGGCAGCTTTTGCTTCGCTGTAAAGCAACTGTTCCTGGAGAGCATTTCCTCTGGGGTGAAGCTGGGGCTAGAATTTTGCGAAGGAGGCAGGAGCTCTGCTTGTTGAACTTCTGTTGGCATGAATTTAGCATGAGCGGAACTTATTTTTGTGCTCGGAACTGAGCAAACAAATAGTTTCTTGTCCCAGGGAGCTTATAATGAAAACTGAGAGGCTGCTGCCTGAATGTGCGGTGCCAGGGGAGAAGAAAGCCCTCTCTGCCACCAGCGATGTGTTTGTCCTGCCCAGCCAGCTCTTGTGGGCAGGGAGCGCTGCTGGTGGTGGGTTAAACATCGCAGCATCAAGTTCAAGTTTGTTCTCTTGCCAGTATGATCACAGTGTTTATAGGGGTTCTTTAGCTTCACTGAGCAGAGATAAAGCATCCATTTGTGGTTCACCAAGTTGATGCTGCAGCTTTTCAGTGTGTCCCAGTGTTGCAGACTGAGGTAGGAAAATGAGTTGTGTCCTGGGGCGTGCAGGCTTCAGTCAGGTCAGAATTATGCAGTATAAAATTAATTTTGCCAGAGCCTCAGTGGTTTTTGTCTCCCCTGATACTTGGCATGTTTAAGCAAGGTCTTCAGGCTGTTCAATTTAAAGGAAATCCTTTAAAAACTGGTGGTGCCCTAAGAGAAGTTTAGCTCGCCTTTCCCACCCGCCCCGCCCCTCCATGTTTTAGATTTTTCAGCAGTGCTAATGAGGAATATTGTAGCAACATCAGGCTGCCCTATCTGTTGAGCTCAGGAAAGACTGTTGGTGTGTGAGGGTGCTTTGTTAGGGCAGGAATGGCTGCAGTGTCAGAGCAGTGTGTTAGGAGTGTGGCCCCCAGCTACTGGATGTTGCCACAATCAAAGCTCACCCCCCTGCCAGGAGAATGCTGTGCTTATTTTTCTCATGTGTGGTGATGAGATACTAAGGCCACTAGGCCACAGACATTGAAGACAGGGGCTATTATGTGGTTATCTTCAGCCTGGACTGTCTCCTGGCTCTCTGGGCTGGGTGTTGAGTTGCAGGAGTTTCTAGGGGCTTTTGATCTGAGCTCCTTCCACTTCACAGGCAAGCTGTGGGGGCTTAATCTTTTAAAACAGAGGGAATTTTTCGCAGCCTCTGTCATTATTGAGTTGTGGAACGGTGGCAAGTATTTAAACTGGAAAGGGGACCTAGGTTGGCAAGAATCTTTGGGCAGTGCATTGGAGGCAGCAAGGTAAAGTGCCAGAGATGAGATCCTTTCCCATTTGCCTTGGCCAGTGACACCCTTCATCACCTCTAGCCCCCATATCTGCTCCTGCTTCTTGTGGTCCAGCTCTCCCAACCTACCTAGGTAGGCTCAGAAGCTGTTCCTGCCATGGAGCAGTGGGCAGCCTCCCCCACACCCCCCACCTGGTAACTGTGGTTCCCCTGGACCTCCCTTTAGCTGGCTTCTCTGCCCTTCCTGCTCCATCCCTTTTGACCCCTCATCTTGTCTTGGTTCCTGCCAGCACTCCCAGAGTCCAAAACCTTGTGTGTCCTGCCACCAAAACCTTCTGCAGCCTCAGAAATAATAGGGCAGGTGCTACCTTTATTTGCTCTGGCTTCTCCGGAGGAGTCTCCCAGGTTGACAATAGTTCTTAGTTGACACTAATGGATCTCCTTCATCCACTAGTGAAATGCAGATGTCTCAGAGGCAGGAATTAGCAACTCTGCAGTTCCCTGGAGGAACCTCTGACTGAGACAGAAAAATACTAAGACAAAAACAAACAAATGAAAAACCAAACAAAATCTGCAAAAGAATATGTAAGGGGAAGAAGTCAAGAATATGAAGAATTCCTATACTCAAGAAATAAGTGCATACAGCCCTCTCAGACACTGCCACTTGGAGGAGAGAGTGGGGAAGAGCTATCATACCCATTATATATTGTTCTACCAAGGCCAGGTCAGATGGCTGCTGAAGGGAACCCTTAGCAACACCTGCTCTGCAGCATGGCCCAGTGAGCTCGTATCACCGATTTTCTGGGTAATTTCCTTGCCAGGACAGGGATAGCTGGGTAAGAGCTGGCTCAGGTGCACAATGGCATGTGCTTACACATGGAGACACAGACACACAGCAAACATAAAGAAATCACTATGAAAACACTCCCAGCACTCCAGTGAGGGCCTCAAGGTTGTCATACGCTTTTTTGGGGGATAATGATGTACGTACGTGGTGAGGGCACCATCTCGCTCCCTCCTCAGGAATGTCTGCCTGAGAAACAAATGCCAAATGCAGCACTGAGGCAGTAATTGGGTGAGAAGTGTGAGGAATGTCAGTGCCACCCACTGCGGATTGGCAGCTGGAAACAATGAATTAATTCAGCAATTAATCAAAAATTAGAGAGCAGGAAGGATAGGCTGATGAGCAGGGTACTGATGGGACTCCCCCAGGCGCAGGTCTGAAAACCTGCTCTGCCACAGATTTCCTAGGAGTTGAGAGCAAGTCACTTAGGTGTCTTTTACCTCATTCCATTTTGGTTGTCTGAAAATCTATGTGTTTGATTCTTTTTGTACCTTAGAGAGAGATGGAAAACTCTGGAGTTGCTTTTTCCATCCTGATTTGTGAGGGGCTGGATGAATTACCTAGTGTTTTCATTTGGTTAATCTGCCACCAGGCAGATGACCAAAGTGGGATCTTGCCCAGCTGTGGTGCAGCTACCTCTGAGCTGCCCCTGCAGTCTCTCTTGGTAGAGAGTCAAGAGAACAGGCACTTCTAGAGCCACTCATGAATGTCCTGCTACAGGAACTTCAGTGTACAATGATGCAGTGTGCCTCTCCCCTGAGGTATGAATCCCACACTAAGGTTGGATCAAACATTTCCATTTCAATCAAAGGTGTGAGGGTGCCTGAGGAAGTAGTGGTGGGAGAGGGAAGCTGAAGTTCAGGGGTGCTACATAGCAGGGTGGGGAAGGTGGGGGTGGCAGTGTCCTGCCGTGTTAAATGACCAAACTCAATGGAAGCTGCCTGCCCTAATAACTGTGTGTTGCCATACTTTTAATCCCCCTGCCTCTGTCCCATCTGTGAAACTGCACCCTCCACTTAATGACACACAGTATGGTTATTATGTGCTAACATTCATACAGGCTTCAGGCACATAAGTTATTTTTAAATCTCCATTCTATGATAAGGAGTTTACCTGTCTGCTTGGATTTTGCCCTGAGCTGTTTGGACAGGTGGCTTCATGGCTGACTCCATGAACACAGATATGTTTTGGGGTGACACAAGGCAGAAGGTTTTTGAAGCAGGGAGGCAAGGTATCTTGCAATGCAGATTAGATGCAGTGCTGAGACGGCCTGCCTTTGGCACTGAGCTGGAGGAGGCATGAAAACCTCAGGTACACATTGGTTATTACAAACCATAATAGGAGTTATTATAAGCATAATTAGGTGATGTCAGAGCCTTACACATGAACAGCACACAGCTGCATTTTTGTCATATTATTTTTCAATTGCACCCAAACAATCTTGATGGTATGTGCAAAGGCCTTCAACTGGTCAGGTGACGAGGGACTCCTCAAGGTTTGCATGCAGCAGCTCATAGGGAGAAAGAAATTAAATTTATTCTGCTCTGTGTATGTTGGCAATTTCTCCCAGGAGGAAGAGCTGATCCATCTTAAGTCTATGTGTTCTTGTAGTATGCCAGCACTTACCATGGGAGTGAGATGGGATAAGTCTGAGAGGGTGTAAAACTCCAAAGGGTTATAGCCCTGAGGACAGTTCCTGGGCACAGCCTCACATCTATGCATAATCTCCCTCACCTCTTCCACCCTGTGTGATTAAACACACAGGGTGCAACCCTTGTCCTATGGGACACTATCATCTTATCAGAAAGGGAGAATGGCAAGGGAAGGGGGGGGCAGGAAGAGAGTGGATTTGTGGAATGCAAAATGTCTGGCCTCATCAGCCTGTTGTTTGGGGTGACTGAGCAAGAGGAGCAGAATAAGGCAGTAAAAGTGCAGAATAAGCCTTTTTTTAAGCAGTGCATTTAGAAAAAGATGTGACTAGTGCATCAGCACATGGGACTCACTGTCATCCGCCCAGTCCTAAGCAATAAGCACCAGATGCTTCAGAAAAAAAGGCAAGGAACCTCCTTAGCAGGAGGTGGGGTGATGCAGCCCTCTGCAATGGCCAAGCTTGGTGCAGAGGGAGTCCTGTGCCTTGACAGCAGGGGTTTGGCTGATGCAGGAGGCCAGCCAGAGCTCAGGTCCTAGGTGAGGGTGGTGAACAGTTACTGACATTGGCCCTTTCAGCCTAACTCTCAGCACAGGCTGGTGCAGGACTGTGAGGAGGTGATGTGGCACTAAGAGGATGCAAGCTCTGTGTAAGGTTACACAGACATAGTTGGATATCTGTCCAAGTGCAGTGCATGGTGGTGAAGAGACAAGGATGGATGACCTGGCAATGATTCAAGGTAGACAATGAACTGTCTGCCAGAGATGTCTCCAAAGTGCATATTAGATAGTGCAGTAAACAATTTATAGGCCAGGGGCAAAGGCAGAAGCTCTAATTGGGCCAGCACAGTGCTGGGACCTGAGGGCCACACCCTCTAAAACAGAGACTACAGAAGGCAGTGATTGCCAGAGATCATCTGCCACCCCTGGACTTCTACCAACATGTTCACCCTCTAATTTGAGGAACGAAATGACAATTTGGCACAGCCCTCTGGAGCGTCTGCAGGCAGTGTCAGTAGGAATGACTATGGATCAGACAGAGCTGTGGTCACCTGAGAAAGACCTGAATGTCACACCCTGACATTTGGTGCTTCTCCTCCCCCTGCTCTTTACCACTCTGCCTGCCCCCTTCCCTTGTGCGTGGCTCCAGGACGGATTCCTGCTGCAGTAATTGCTGCCTCTGGCTCCCCTGCATGGGAACCGCAGGCACGAGCAGGTAGCACAGATTCCATGGAGGACCTTTGGGGATGGCACCCTCACCCCTGTTATGCCAGAGTTGTGTGGTCATTAATGATGAGGTTCAGACTATTTATGACGTGAGGGTCAGGTTCCTGATGACCAGCCCTGCAACAGCCCTAGGAGCTCACTGCTGTGTCTCCTCTTCAAGGTGGGGCAGTTCAAATCACCTGACTTGATGTCTGGCTTCATTCTTGCTTCTTACACAATAAGTGGTGAGAGGTAAATGCCTTCTCCAAACAACCATGGCTTGTTTGGTTTTTTCTTTACCCATGGCTTGGATTTGAGGAGCTTAAGATGCCATGGTTAAGTTCTTAAATGAACTGCAGGTACCATCACAGTAGGAGGTGAAAACATGACCTAAATCTAGCCATCTATTGGTCTTAAAAATCTCTTCTAGGACAAATAACAAGTTAGAGGCTTGGTATATGGTGCCCGGTGAGATTTTGAAGTCTGTACTGTGTACCCGACTGGAGAGCTGCAAATACACTTTAGAACCTAAACCAATGTGTTTGGCAGAGAAGCTAAGTAGAGAGTACTCTCCTCTGAAGCACTTCAAGGAAAGTCAGGAGAGGGTGCAGGGTATAATCCAAGGCATGCCTTGTACGAGTAGTCCCAGTGAAAAGTATACGTCAAGACCTGTTTTACACATTGTTTCCTAGGAAGGTGAACGGTATGCAGTAACGCTTCTCTCTGCCCTTTCAGATAGATGATCCAGAAAATGACTTGCATGAAATGGTGCATGAAGCTGATATTGGTGGCACTGTGGCCAATCTTGGTGCAAATCAAGCCCTGACTTCAGACTACGTGGGCTCTGGCTACGAGAGAGGCCTTCTCAATCCCAGTTTTCTTAATGAGGATGATTTCCAGGTGGCCACTTACACACTCACAAACGCTGTCCCTCTGAGCCCAGCTCTGAGCAAAAGCTGGCACAGAGATGTTGCAAAGGTAGTGGAGCAAGCTCTGGTTCCTCACTGTTCCAAGATGGATCATCTATATCTCCTTGCAGGTGCAATTCCTTCCAGTGTCCAAGTTAAAGGCAAGGTGTCAGTGCCAGAGAGCCTCTGGCTGGCAGCCTGCTGTGATGCTCCAGAGGGATGGTCCCTGGGACTAGTGAAAAAAGCTAATGATGAAAACAGCTTGGCAGACCTCACGGTGAGAGAGCTGGAAAAGCAGCTTCTACCAGGAGTTCACTTGTTCAAGGGCAACTGTGGGGAAAACAAACAAAGCCAGGAGAAAGGAGAAGCAGTATTGCAAGTTGTCAGTCAGATCCGCTCTGGAGAGCAAGTAGGAAAAAGTAACAACCAGGAGACCAAAGACCAACCAGTAGGAAAAAATAACAACCAGGAGACCAGTGGCTGGGTGAGAAGAGTGGCTGGCATCATTGCTACCCCTTTCATCAAACTTCTCGAACTCCTCATCTACATCTTTGTGGAGCTTGTGAAATCTGTGTTTTATTTTCTGTGGCTTGTTGTAAAGCGAGTTGTTGGTACAATTCTGGATGGAGTCTTCAGCCTGTGGAATGGGATGGTGTCCTACCTTAAAGCCATCAGCATGGTGCTCATCAGCATCCCCTATGATGTTGGGAGGGTCATCATCAACATCTTCATGGGCTTCCTGCAAATTGTTCGAGATGTGCTGTCCCTCACCTACAGGATCCTGAGCATCCCCATGGGGTTTGTCCTCCACCTTGCTGCTTTCCCTTACCACACCGTCTGTGCCATTCCCTCCGTCCTAAAAGACGCGGCCACTGGGATCGGGGGCACCTTCTTGCTGGTCATCGACGCCACAGCCGCCGTTCTGCAGGGCTTTTATTACCTGGCTGCTCACATCATCAAACGGTTTGTCCCTAAGGGCTCTTCTGATGACTGACGGACGGAAATCAAGGCTGCAAGTACATGGAGTGAAGGAGGAGTGGGGCAATGCTTTAAGATACTTGGCCAAAATGCTGTCAATTTCATTCTGGTATTTATTGTAGTGACATTAATAAAAATGAACTGACTGAGGAATAACAAGGAGGGCCAAGGCAGTGTCCCTCGGGGCCACCACCACTGTAACTTGAGTTCTGTCTGTTGTAAAATGTTCAGGTTTTATGGGTGCAGGCCACAAAGTTTCTGAGATTTGCAGGTGTCAGGATGCTTCCTCTGGGAAGTGCACACTAAATGTGGTACGAGGTAATTTCCTTCTGGCTATGATCACTTATGCAGTGGCAGTGAGCTCTGCAGAAGCCCATCACTTCCAAGGTGCGGGTGGTGGTGGTTAGGGGAGGACACGAGTTACAGAGGGTTACTGGGACTTGATGAAAAGATGAAGGAGGCAAGAGTGCAAGGACTTGGGGCTGGGAAACAGCAGGAAGCAGGGGGGAGTGGGGACAAGGCCCTGCTGTTGGCTGCATTGCTCATTTCTCTGGTGTCCAACTGGTGGAGGGGATGCAGCTGGGTATATCTCATAGTCTTCAGGCCTTTCCAGACATCTGAAACTGCATGGATCTTGCTGCAAGGAAAGACCCACTGCCCTTTTTTTTTTTTTTTTTTTTTTTTTTTTTTTTTTTTTTTTTTTTTTTTTTTTTTCCTGCATGATGGAAAAGCATTTTTCTTTAGCCATACCAAGGTCATCTTCCCCCAACCCTTCCTTGCTGTCTGGTGACCACTGAAAGTCTGAGCCCTGAATCTTCAAGATGCAGTGTTCCCTGAAGGTCTAAGCCCATGAATGTCTTGGCCCTGAAGCCTCATGTCTGCTCCAATGCCCCGCTGATCTGGGAGCCACACTTTGGGATTCAAATCTGTTGCCACCTGCCTTGTCTCCCTTGAGATCTGACTGTTCCTGAAGTACACAGGAGACTATGGACTGTCAGGTGGGAGGAGAGGCAGGAGGGATCCCGGGCTGCAGCATTTGTTTTGCTGTGTGAAGACCCACCTGGTAAGCCCACACACAAAGAGGCACCTTAATACCAGGGGTGGAACTGACTCCTCTTCTGCACTGTTCATCCTCTCTGCTCCCTCCTCTCCCCTTCTTCCCTCTGCCAGCATGAGCTGTGTCCCCCAGCATCTGCAGCCCTGGAGCTGGGGCACACATCAGGGCTTTGCAGGAGACCAGCAAGTGTTAGCAGCCAGGTGAGGGGTAGAGACATCTGCCACTGCTGGAGAAGGGCACAGGAGTGCTGCCCTTCCCTGGGGCTTGGCTCAGCAAGGGGCTTTGGATCTCTTGGTGCAGTTGCCTGCAGGAGGGAGGCTTCCTGTCTCAGCAGCATTGACTTTGGCTGGACTCCAAGAGGCATTTGAGAGTCCTACATATGTGGTTCCTTCCTTTCACACCCATCCGTGTCTCTCCCTCCAGTGCCAGCTTGGTGTGGACCCCTGGTCTACCGTAGCATCCCATAGTGAGTCCCAGGAGTGAGCAAGCTGGTGCTGCCATCTCAGTGGTGCTGTGTTGGTGGTAGCCTGTCCTGGGTTGAGGAAAACTCAGTTACTAACATGGCAGCTTTGCCTCTCTTCACCATGTAGCCTGCAGCAAGGCTGAGCTGGCATGGATGGATTCAGAGGGAAAAGGAAATTTGGCTGGTTCATGATGAGACAGGGTTGTTTCTTCAGCTCAGGGACTGTGTTCAATGCAACCAGATGTGTGTGGACGTCCCGGCCCAGCACACCCTGGCCAGGTGGCACCCTGTTCAGCAGTGATGCAAATGGCAAAGTTGGGGATGCCAACAATGGTGACAGTGGGGAAGCAGTGGATGAGTGGAAAGAGAGGATGACTCCTTGTCTCGCTCTTCATGGGCCACCACTAGTTTATGGAGAAGGTGAGGCTGTCTGCAAGCAGAACTGGCTTTGCTCAAAAGAAAAGGCATCTTCTGTGTGCCAGTATGGGTTGTAGTTGGGTAAAGTCAGTGGTGTTTTGCCATAGGAATGTTGGGTGCAAGGGGCAAGGTCACTGCTCCTAACAGGCAGAGAGCAGCCAGTGAATGCTCTCCAAACTGAACTTTGCATGTCTGCCCACTCAAACGTGTCTGGGCTGCTGTGAAGGCAGATGTGGAGCTGATTTCCCACTCCTTCCTGAGACCCAGTCTCAATCTCTGTGCTCCTCTAGGGCTACATGGCAGCTGTCAAGGCAGGAAAGAGTCCAGCTCAAGCCCCAGGGGATGCTAGGGTGGGGTGACAGGGGCCCCAGGATCCCCAGCAGCCTCTGAAGGCACGTGTGATGGCAGCAGCTCTCAGGTGCAGCCCAAGCACAGGGGAGAAGGGGTAGCTGCCCCCCACAGCTATCTTGCACCTTCTGTGTGGCCTTATCTCTGACCCATCTTAGCTGTGTGGCCCAGCACAGCAGCCAGCCATGCACTTCCTGAGGGCTCTGTATCCAGAGCAGCTTCCCTACACCTGAACCCAGCAGCCCTTGCATCCCAGGTCCAGCAGCATCTCCAGTGCAGCCCTGCAGGCGCAGTGACATGGGAGTTCATGTGCTGGTCAGCAGCAAAGCTGAGGCACCTCAGGTCTGCATTGCCAGTTTGCCACCACCATGGCTACCCCACCTAGCTCAGGCCAGCACGTCTCTCTGCAGCCATGATTCTGACAGCAAGTGGACAGTCCTTGAAATCTAAGGTGCTCAGCTCTATAGGATTTGGGCAGATGTGCAACAGTATTATTAAAATTGTTTTAACATGCTCAGATTTCAAATGCTAAGAACAGTAACTGGCATGGGGCATTTCTCTTCTGTGCTGCGTGTCTGAGCAGTCAGTGGGAAATCTGCCTTGAACATCGAGCAATTATCACAGAACAAGCAAAATCCTGCAAAAAAACCACTTTGAGATTCTTTTTATCCAGGCATGATTTACGGGTCTTGAGCTTTACTCTATCCTTGGAAATGTATGGCTTCAACGAAATAAAATGACTTTTCCTAAGAGGGCCTGGTATCACTTTCTGTCATAGTTGCAAATGAGATAATACAACCTAGGGTGTCCTGACTAATCAGGAAAACACTGGCAGCACAGTTTTTCCTTGTAACAGCTTGACATCAGATATTAATGGCTCTTTTGTGCTTTTTAAACACCTTTCCTTCTCAGAGCACTCTAAGACTCAATTAATTAAGCTGCAGAATAAACTGGTAAAAGCTGAAGTGTTGCAGGCAGTGAATATGACTCTGTGTGTGCCAGGAGAGGGGACTGTTTGATTCTTGTGAGATGCAGTGAGATGCACTTGGAGTGTAGCATGATAGCCAGTTTTCATACAGAAGTCACAGCACAGCAGCACAGTTCTCCACAGCTCACAGGGAGAAACTCCCTCTTGTGCTGGTCTCTAGACTGGCTTTGTCACAACTTCCTTACCTTCCCTAACCAGGGTAATTATACTCCACTGCAAGTATGGGGTCCTGTGATGAGTAAACCAGATGTTGGCACCTCCGTTTTGCAGGTGCCTCTCTTTGGGCAGATGAACCCTTGCAGCTGAGTCTGCATCTGTCTCAAGTCTGCAGGAACTGGTGAGGCACTGGTACAGGTTGCCTGGAGAAGCTGTGGATGCCCCATCACTGGGAATGGTCGAGGTCAAGTTGGCAGGTTGGATGTGGCTTTGATCAATGTGGTCTAGTGGAAGGTGTGCCTTAACCAGACCACCCCAAGCTTTGACACAGGCGTCTTTGCACCTCGAGGTGACCCTGCTGCATCCACCCTGGGGCTGGGCCCCATAATGGCAGAGGGACTCAGTAGCCCTGCAGGACAGTCCCTCCATTTCAGGCCCTCTGGATCACACCTCTGCTACCATTGCACGTTTTGAAGCTGCTCACCCTGCCTGGAACTCCATCAGCAGCTCCGTCCCTCCCTCAGGTCAGGGAGCTGCTCCTGTGCAGCAGGGAATTGAGCCATGCTTGCTCACAGGTTATCTCTCCAGCGTAGTCAGTGCCAGAAAATGGAAAAGGTATTGGAAAATAAATACCAGTGTAACTCGTTTGGCCAGGAGGGATTGTCTGGGAGCAAGGAGTGTGAGGTGTGTCCAGGGTGTGTGTGTATTAGTGAGGTTGCAATACTGTGGGTTTGGCACGGGATGATTTCTCTTTGCTGCACAGACTCCTGGGCTGTTGGACTTACTTCGGTGGATCTCACACAGGGTAACATCTGCTACTGATTTCCACAGAACTGGTGTTTCCAGCCAAGCAGAAACGCCTAAAGACTTTCCAGTGGTGTTAGTGTTACAGCTGGTTGGAAAGTCTCCAAGGAATTATATTCTGTCAGAATGGGGAGATTTATCATACAGGGTTCTTTTCATGGCAATTTACCATTTTTAGTGGAAAATGTTTTTCAAGTCCAGGTTGGAAGAAGTACAGGAAACATCCAAGAGCAGCCCAGGGTCTGGGTTAGCAGTTTGGATGTGGACATTCAGCACCCACTCCTGCCTAACAGCAGGTTTGGCATGTGAACAGGGCTCTTCCTGTTTCAGAGGCATATCCTTCAGGCATGGCCCATCTTAGCATATGTGTGATTTTTCTCCATTTGTAAGGGTGAAAAAATCCTGTATCCTTTCCAAAAATACTGCAATTGTGACAGTATTCATGGGAGGTAGAAGCCATTTTCTACTGAGCTAGCAGCAAAGTTGCCTGCAAAACTGAAACAGAGGTTTCAAATTCTTCTGTATAAAAGTATCATCTTTTTATTAAGTTGATGTTTTAATCTAATTTAACATGGTGAAGAATGGATATCTGGAGCAGATGTCACTGTGTGACTTTTCCAAATCCCTAGTACCTGCTGGTAGAAGATGGTTATGGACCAATGCCAGGAGCTGCAGCAGGTGGGAAGGACCGTGCTGGTGGGCAGGGGAGGAAATGTGGGTGAAGAACATCAGAAAAAAGGAATAAATTTCTTTTAAAATGAAGGTAAATTACAATGAGTAAAACCGTGGTACAGGTTGTCCAGAGAGGTAGTAGGTGCCCCAGCCCTGGAAACATTCAAGGTTAGGCTGGGTGGGACCCTGAGCAACCTGATCTGGTTGAAGATGTCCCAGGTTGAGCTATGTGGCCTTTAAAGGTCCCTTCCAACCCAAGCATTCTATGATTCTGTAAAACCAAGTGGTCAGTAGCTAAAGAGTGAACAGTAAAGGCTGAGAAATGGTCTCTGCTTGATCCTGACACCAACAAGCTGCTGATGCGAGTGAAGCAGCTCGAGGCATGATACAATAGACTCATGGAGACATCACTTTCTGGATTTATGCCATCTAAATGTAGGCATTTAAAATTTCTTCTCTGTGGGCGCTCAGTTTAAATATGTCACCTGGATTTCACCTGGGCACCTCAGCTGGATGCCTAAAGCTGGGACCAATGGAGCTTAGCTGAGGTTGGTGGCTGATGGGGCTTGTCCCACCCTTGAAGACCCTTGTAGTGTCTATTGATGTGGTTCACCCAGATGATGGTACAGCTGGGATGGTCTTTCCCACAGCCCCTTGGAAGGCTCTTGGGTCACTAAACCCTTCCATGCAGGTAGGACTAATGCCAGGGTCTGATGCCTCCTGTGTGGTGCTGGACATGGCCCGCAGGGCTCACAGCCATTTTGGGTGGTGGTGGGGTTGTGTGTGGCCCTGTTGTGAAACAGAGAGGATTAACCACTGTGTGCACCTCAACCACACTGCTTGGCCTGACCTGTGTGCATTGAATCCAGCTCCCAAAAAACCTGGCCCACATTTTTTGAGTTCATGGAAAGCATTCACATTTGTGGGGTGAATGAGTTCATCCCTCACCTTCAGGCATCTGCAGGAGGTAACTGTACACCTTTGCACTGGAGGTGACAGCCTGCACTTGAAAACACCACTTACACTCTGCAAAAAATGAGGTGTCTGATGTAGGGCAAGGGGCTGCCCTCTGGAGGATCTGTGAGGGCACAGAGCCCATGGCTGCAGAAGAGGCTTGAATGGTAACAGTGGCTGTCGTGGAGCAAGGGGTGCAAACCTGAGGCTCATCACCACAGCAGTTAAGGGAGGACTACTCAGATAGAAGCATCAAGGTGGGAAGAGACCTCTGAGATCATCGAGTCCTGCCGTTGACACGGTACTACCAAATGCACCACTAAACTGTGTCCCCAAGTGCCACATCCGTATGTTCCTCGAGGAACAAGGTGGTGATTCACCAATTCCCTAAACAGTCTGCTCCAATGCCTGACCATCCTTTCCGTAAACAAATTTTTCTTAATCTCCAAACCACACCTCTCCTGGTGCAACCTGAGGCCATTTCCTCTTGTCCTGTCACTTGCTACCTGGGAGAAGAGACTGACCCACACCCGGCTACAATCAACTTTCATTTGTGATCAAGGACAAGTGAACAGGCTCTCTGGCTGCAGTGATGAAGGATCATTTTGTCCATCCCCAGATCCTGTAATGCTTCAGATCACGTCCCAGTTCCCAACCCATGCAGGGCTGCCTGCCTTTATCTCGGCCAGACCCTTTGCCAGGTCCCAGGGACATCCCACAGCAGTCACCTGTGGGCTGCAGGGAGACTGTCCCACAGCCACCACCTTTGGTCTCCAGTGTGAGCACAGGGGATAGATGGTAGCAGAGTGGTGGCCCAGGAGGATGGTCAAGGTCTTGGGGAATCACCAACACAAATGTTTTCAGCTCTGAATTTCCTGTGGGAAACAAGCTGGAGAAGTGAGGATGGGGTGCAGGGGAGCAGGGCTGTCCTCTGCCTGTGCTGGGGACCACCATCTGAGCACCCACACGACAAACTGGGTGTGAGCAGGGACCAAAATCAGGGCAGGGCTCACTTGAGGGTGGCACTGTCCCGCCCTGTTGATTACCCGTGCTCTGGGACTTCTAAGGGCTATAGCAGGAATTCTACAGCAGCCCTTGGCTTTGAGGAATACTGCAAGATCTTTAGATTTTCATGATGCTGCTGGTGACATAGTCACCCTCCCAGTTCCGAGCTGCTCTGGTGACTGGAGGTGACACCCACACCACCTGTACCAAGGGGCCTGGACCTAAGATGACAGATATATTTCCAGTGTTTTGGAACTCCCACTGAAAGCAAATAAGCACTTTATATATGTGCAGATATTTAAATACATACATGCATTTATTTTTTTGTGATCTGTGCATCCTGCAGCTGGAGGTAAAGTTACACCTGAAACATTCCAGGTCTGCAGCTTGTGCTAACTAGTTTAGTCTTTCTGAGGGGAAATGATCATCTTCCCCAGGACAAACTTCCCTGATGATCCCTCAGCACTACGTCACCCTTCTCTGGGGATGGATGGGGCAGAGGGCAGGACTTGGGGGCAATTTGACTGCTAGGTGAGCTTGGCACTGCCCTGAGCCAGCACCCTCAGCGCACATTTTCCCTCATTTTCATATGCCCTTCCTGTTTTTATGGCTTTCACCCACTTCTGCTCTGGAGTTTGCCCAGGTCTCCCTGGAAGATGGATTAAATAATCTCTGTATTGAATGATACATAAATTAAAATCCACTATAAAGGCATGGAGAGGAAGGAAACTTGGAGGACAGGACTTGTGCAAAAACACAGGATGTTCTGCTCTAGAGATGTGTTCCCCAGCATGCGGCAAATGATGGCTCAAACAGGAGTCAGGTTTTATCCATTTTATTTAACCAATGAAATTCCTACTGATAACAATGAAAGTAATTTCAGCAAGTATAAATGCAATACAGTTTTAAACAAACCCCATTGTTCCGTACCTATAAATAGATTTTTCAAAACCTCATAAAAAGTGCAGATTTATGAATTGCTGTTAAAATGTTAATACATGATTCCTTTGTTTAAAAATGTGTTTTTGTCTCTTAACTCACGAAAAAAGAAAGTTCCTTCTGCATCTGTTCAGATAAATTCAAGTCGGGTAACTTAAAAACTAACAAAAGTCACACACAAAAAATTCCATCCCACTAGGTCAGTCTGTCCTTTCAAATAAAAAACAAAAAACAACAAACCCAACCAGCAACAACAGGAAAGAAATGATAAAAGCTGCTGTGGGAACCCACAGTGGGCTCCTAGCAGCTGCCTCACCTTGCAGGCAAACCTCCCCTGAAAGCCTGGAGCCCGTGGCCTGTCTCCAGAGCTCAGGACGGGTGGTGACCTGGGAGGCAGGACAGGAGATGTGCCACCTGCCCACAGGATGCTGTAGGGACTGTGGGACCCACAGAGCTACCACGCTTCCTCACTTCCTGGTGGAGGTGAGGGAGCTGCAGAGCTTTGTCCTTACCCTCTGTCCCGAAACACACAAGGGGGCCAGGAGCTGACAGCTGCTGGGCTGGGTACAATTTACCCCCTGTCCGGAGGGTTGGAGGTGGGAGATGCAAGGGAATGCCCCTCTCTGGGCACGGCGCTGCCCTGCCTGCTGCCCCAGCCAAGGGGGCTCAGACCCACGGCTGCCAACAGGGAGCCAATGCTGCTTCCTACCTCGATGTGCCAGGCTCTGCAGTCAGCAAATCAAGGGCTAACTTTTGCACTCGGGAGAGGCTTGGAAGCTTTTTGGCTGCAGAAGTGCCGTGACCATGTTTGTGGTCCAGCAGCCGGTCTGTCCATCCCTCTCACGCCAGCGAGGTCTCGCCTGCCCGTACACTGGTGAGCAGAGTGTGGGAGGCAGCCAGCAGCAGGCTTACGGGCACAGGGGCTGGAAGAGAAGCCTGGCCCCAGCCTTGGCCACCTCTGGGTGTAGGTGTGGTCACACGCAGGGCGGCCGTGTGGCTCGGAGCGTGCTTTGTGCAGAGAGGGGCTCAGCTCACCCAACCTGAGAGAGGTCGGCCGGTGCTTCTCCCTGTATCTACAGTGGTATTTTCTCTACAGCAGGGTCTGTTTAGCAAGAGCAGTTTAAAGTGGCTATGTTTATCAAGTTTGCTACTTTATGAATTAAAAAACAAAACAAAAAACCAAACCCCAACAACTATAAATACAAAGACTCTCACACACCAGACACTTGCAGCCTGCATGACTCATAAACCGCATCAATATTTTGTTAAAAAGCTTATTCTACTTAGAACTATACATAGTACAAGAGACCTAAAAGTGGCAGTCGTGTACGGGCACGCTACCTGCCCCAGGGTGGCCCACAGTCAGGTGCTTCCTAAAAAATCAAGGAGTTACAGTAACATGGCACAGGACTGCAAAGCCGATCACAGCTTCTGCTTACACTGCATACGAAGTACCAAGGAGAACACAAAAAAGAACTGGTGTTAATACTGATGGATTAAAGAGTAACTATAAAGATCAAAACAGACATTCACAGCATGCTACATATATTGCTCACAAACTTTTCTGTTTTTTTTTTTTAAAAAAAGGCTAATACAAAACAAGGAGTTGGCAGTCTGATTTTCAGTTATGTCGGATAGAAAGATAAAGCATATACATTCATCATGTGGCTTTCCAGCAAAAGGAGAAAAGGGTAAAACCGAGAGATTTCAAGTTTACAAAATTCCTATTTTTTTAAGCTACAATTCACATCCAGTTCTGGTCACAGTCATGAAAAGACCTCTGACTGCACTGCCTTGCAGAGTCCAAGGGCTGTAGCCTAAATATTATTATTTTCCCCCTAGAAGTGGCCACATCACCCACCACCAGGAGCAGGCTGCTCCTGCAGCCAGCTGGGCATGTGGCAGCTGGCTGGAGGGAAGAGGTTTAGGTCTGGTGGCACGACATGAGCATGAAGTGAGGAATGAGACACAGTTTTGGACTGTTGGTGTTTGGAGCTGCTGCTGTTGCTGCCCCCAGACTCCTCAGCTGGAGACACAATGCTTAGTGATTGATCCATTTTGCCTCAAAACTCCCTTCAAAGGGCTGATGGGGATGAGGAAATGCAATTGAACAGCAGCAAGGTTTTTTTGGGCAGAACGGTTACCTTCCCCTGCTCCATCTCTGGAGTAAAGAAAGGGTCCCAGCTCTGTTCCAAAAGAAGCCCTCTGGACACCTTGGAAGGAGGCATCCTCCACCACCTCCCCTATGCACAGGCACACAGAAGAACCTCTCAGACACATCAGTGAACTTTATTCAGCTGATCAGTACCTCAGCTCCTGCCCTGGCTGTATCCCCTTGGGAGCGCCTGTGGTCCGTGCCTCCTGATGCCCACAGCATGGCTTGCTCCCCACAATTATAACAACTGGCATCTCCAGTACCTCTAACTACTGTCAGGAACAAGGTTTCTACTTTCCACAAGCCCTGATGATACTGAGTACCCTAGGAACATCCAACTCTGTCTCCAGCAGCTACTCCACAACGTGCATCTGGATTTTTTCCCATAGATAAATGAAAAACCCAAATCCACTTGTTCCAGAGGCTGGATGCAGTCTGCCTGGCTGCAAGGCACCCGAGGGACTGCCAACCTGATGGCCCTGTAAGCCTGCCTGGCAGAAGGGGACCTCAAATTCCCTGTTAGATGTCCCTCTGAGAAATCTGCAAGCTGAATAAATCAAGCATGGGGCATTTCACCAAAGAAAGCATTTCCTTAGTGGATCCACTGGATTTTTACTGCAACTCCAGATAGGCTTTGACACACTACTAAGCAAATACTGAGTTTCATCCTTTTGAACCACATTTAGCATTTTCCTGTCCAGAAATAATCTACTACGGCAATTAAGTGTTTCTAAATGTGAGAAAGAGCCTCTGCACTTAACAACAAGCAGTGATAGAGGAACCTTGTTTTCAAGGTTTAGGCTGGGAGGTTGTCCCTGCAGCTGGGAGGCTGCTCGGGGTTGGGAATTGGGAAGACAGGAAGTACTTGATGCAGGAAAGGGGTGGTGGCAGGTTGGAAAATGACAATTTTTCCCCTGATGAGCAGCAAAGGATTAAATATCTGCAAGAGAGACCTGATGCCTATTGGGGGAGCAGCAGCACAGCCACTCGCCAGGAAATGTGCTCTAAGGAATAAATTAACACTGATCAGGATGCTCCTGAAGTTTCCCCATACTACTGTGCTCTCTCCATTTCTCAGACCTGTAATCTATGCAGTAGGTATGAACTACAATATTCATTTTCATTTAGAGATAAAATGTTTCACTTGCAATTCCCAAATATAGGAAAGCTGGTGGATGCATCTCTTCAGACAAACATAGTGCTGGGAGGCATAAGGAACAGTAAACCTGAAGTTCAGGTAATGAAAACTGACATTTTGTCCAGCTCTTGGAATGATTGCTAACAGCAACTAATTCTTACAGCTTTATTGTCAGATCCGCTCTGGGAAAGTTAATTTACAATAAATCCATTCCCCTCTTCCTTTGTTTTGTGCAACATCACCCCTTATTTATGGGTGAAGGATCCAAACATCTACAGAAAGTAACTGAAAAAACATCACTTGAGATCAAGAAGATTTGGAGTATTTCTTTTGATCCAAAAAATTTTAGTTCAGGCACATGCTATCCACTTACTACCACCAATGAATGCCTTCTACAAGTAGAGGTTAAATAACCCAGCTCTTCTGAAAGGGAGTCCAAATTCTGGATCATGAGCCTGAAATGCATGTCTATGTTCATGGAAAACACACATTCATGAGAAACACTGAGAACCTGTTCTGCAAGAGCAGTGGCTTACAGTTTAACTGCTTTAGGAGAGATTTCTCTAAGTCTACATTAAGTCCCCAAAACAACTCATTTCATTAACCATCACTGCAAATCACATGGATCGGGTACATATTATTCCTCTAGTCTCTATGGAAATTAATTTTATTCTATTTTATTGAGGTGACTCAGTTTCTTTAAAAACCTGACTCAAACATTCAAGTGGGCATCTTCTAGGATTTTGCTGAGTGCCTGGGTGCTTAAATCCCCATTGAAATTTAGGCAGCTAGCTGCTTTTTCCAAATCCCATGAAAATAACAGTATCACTACAAACAAAAATACACTTGAAGAATCTGGTGCTTTGACTTCCTGCACTCAAGTAATAGAGATACAAAATGTTTTCCTTTTTGTTCTCTTCTGATATGTTCTAAATTTATTCTTACATTTGTA
This sequence comes from Cettia cetti, assembly GCA_013401135.1. Lineage (NCBI taxonomy): Eukaryota > Metazoa > Chordata > Aves > Passeriformes > Sylviidae > Cettia > Cettia cetti. The sequence goes on along the minus strand of VZUI01038401.1, from coordinate 5,889 downwards.
ATCGTTTACAAGCACTGATTTTCCTGTCCTTAAAGCTTATTTTTTTTTTTTTTTTAATACCTAGGAAGAGCTGATAGAGGCAATTCTTTTACAGCTGAAGTACACCCTTTTCAAGGATCAAGGTGTTGGGCAAGGGAGGGGATTGTCCCGCTGTGCTCTGCACTGGGGCAGCCTCACCTCAGGTCCTGTGTGCTGCTTTGGGCACCACAATATAAGAATGATATTACTAGAGTGTGTCCAAAGGAGGGCCACAAGGATGATGAGGGGACTCAAGGAGAAGCCACATGAGGACTGACTGAGTGCACTTGCTCTGTTCAGCCTGGAGGAGACTGAGGGGCAGACCTTATTGCAGTTACAGCTTCCTGGTGAGGGGAAGAAGAGGGGGATAGGCACTGATCTCTTCTCTGTGGTGCCCAGCTATAGGACCTGAGGGAACGACCTGAAGCTGTATCAGGGAGGTTCAGGCTGGATATTAGGAAAAGTTTCTTCCCCCAGAGGGTGGCTGAGCACTGGAACAGGCTCCCCAGGGAAGCCTGACAGGGTTCAAGAAGCATTTGGACCATGCTCTCAAAGCACCTGGTGTGACTCTTGGACCTGTCCTGTGCAGAGTCAGGAGCTGGACTCGCTGATTCTTGTAGGCCTCTTCCAACTCAGCAAATTCTGTGATTCTGTGATTTTCATTTTAATGAAGGCTTTAGGACTAAGGATGTATGTTTCAATTCAGCCTTGATGAAAATAAATCTATCTACAGCTCCCCCAAAATTCTCACAGGATACCACAGCACTAGCTGTAGTAGCTATCTGCACAAACTGCACCCAAATTTAAAATTATTATTTCTGTTTCAACAATTATTTCTGTTCTTGTATGATGATAGTCTCATGAAGTTCAGCTGTGGGTAGAGTGTTCTGGGAAATGTAAATGCTTTCTCCAGTTGGCACCTTTTTCACTTCTCTTCATTACCAAAAAAAATAGAGCGGTTTCAGCAAGGACATATTCTAAAGCAACACACATTTTAAGTGACTCTGCAATGATAAGAAACTGTTCATGCTCAAAAGCTCTGTTCCCTACTCACAGTGTTCCCTGTGCTAGCTGGTTAATTTGTACCTATCAAGCTTTCTCTCCCATAGGCAGGAGACTGTACAGTTTGTTTTTATGTTGGTCACGGCTGGGATTTTGTAGACTAACATGAATGCTGGTAATTACCAATTCCAATGAAGGAACACAGAGGGAGAGGATCTACACTTCCAGTGACTATGGTACTCTTAGGAAAAATATTAATGAACAAAGTGTGAAGAATCACATTCATGCGTGCTTTAAAAATGCAAAAAAATCCAAGAACACTTGCACATTAAAAGCTGGCACAGTGTGAACCTAAAGCGTGCATAAAGTGTATGGCAGCGTTGTCTGACTTTAAACACCTGTTCTGAACAAACACCTATTAAAAATCCCAAATTTGTGTATAAAAACTAGGCTATAAATTGTTGCACTGTAAATGCAATACTTGGAAAAAAATGCCACGTGGAAAACATTTCCAGATGTTTCAAGTTTGCATTTAATATTAAAGAAAAAAAAAAAAAGAAATAGCAAACTAGTTGTACTATGACATTTCCTACAATGGAATGTCTTGCAGGCCATATGGGACTTGATATGGCACTTAAAAAACCCAAAACAAAACACTGGTTTATTACAAGTTTTATGAAGAAATCTACTTTATGGTTTCTGTATTTCAAATCTGCTCATGTACTTTGCTCATGAAGGCATTTGAGCTGGCAAGTATATTTCATAAGGAAAGAAGTAAAGGCACTCATGTTTCCAAATGTAAAACTCAATCTACTCCAGAAGTCTTTGCATTTCTGAGGGGAAACGAAGCCATCATATTAATTACCCAAATCTAGTTTCACCTCCTTTCCAGAGTTCAACTGTGCTTCTTGAGAACTACTTGACTTTTCAATGCAAAGAAATTTAAAGTAGTACTGAACAGTTCCCATCACTTAAAAAAACCTAAAGTATTGCATGAAAACTTCTCTCAGCAGAAGCCATTAGGTATGGCCACTACAATCACAAGAGGGGGGAAAAGGATCATAACAATTTAGAAAGCAAATTTAAGTTCACACATATGAGCATCTCAGTATTTCTGAGAAATCTTTGCAGTTAGCTATACAAGATAAGTAAGTCTGATGTACTATCCAATGCTCTCTAGAAGACAGACCAGTGCTGTCTGTTTGGTAGTTTTCTAAACAGCCAACATGACACTTAAAAAAAAAAAAAAAAAATCACTGATTTCTTCCTCAAAAGGTTTTTACATGCAGACTCTGCAGTCTGAAAGTGCAGAAAAGTGTACAATCATTGGGTTTTCCAATCTGGAACAAACAGATAAAGCAGAAAAACCAACATGCAAAGTCAAAGCAAGGATCAGGAACAGGGAAGAAAAGAGAAAAATAACTTTAGTAGAGTACTGGTCCATGGTTTTGTAAATGAAAAGTATCAAAATATGACTGGTAGTATTTTTTTGTAACTATTCTGCAATCACCAATGGAAAAAAAAAAAAGTTCCGCATTAACTTCTACAATCCAACAGAACATTAAAAATAAACCTGTCCAGCTAGTTTTGAATGTGTACCACAGAAATAAAGGTCACTCTCCTCAAAAGAAATATGGGAAGTCCAAACCAACAGACAAAAGTTGAAGAAGTTAACTTGTGTTCTACTGGGTAAGTTTAAGCATCTCTTTAGGCACTTCACTGGTTCATTAAATGCAATACAAAATAAAGCTATAAATATCAACATTTTGTGCTCTCAAAAATTAGTCAAAAGCAACAGAAAACAGCACAAAAGTGTGACATTTTTGGCAGCTTATTTCTTCCCTTCCCCAATATTACTGGTTGTCCAAAAATGCTTTGTTTTGGGGATGCTTTGGCATCTCAGTATCAGGTTGTCTTAAGCCGTAAAAGCTAAAACAAAACTGCTAGGCCTTAGACAATAAAGAAATTTGGTTTTAAAATTTCTTTATGGCTATATAAGAAGGACACTTTAGCAGTGGCATGTCAGGGAAAAAAGCTTGCTTTCTTTTTAAATATTGCACTTTTCTTTTGTTCACTCACGCTAATGCATAGAAACTTTTAAAACTTTGAATATTACAATTTCATGCTATGAAAAAGTTATGGGAAATAATTTCTATACATCCAATATGAAATAGATATACTAGCCTTCCTTTACTTTCCTTAGTTAAAACATTGATAAAGAAGAGAGTGCAAAAAACCCCACAACCCTATTTTTGGTCAGCCTGTGTATTAATTTTATAGGTGCCAACTAAACAAATTGCAACACGTGATGAGCATGGATATTGTAAGGACAACTGAGGGTGACTGTCAGTAAAACAAGACTATGCATGATTGAAACACAGTAAGCGTGGCTGAAATGGCAAATTGTGAGGCCTCTTCTCTTTGTGAAGGGGCAGGACAAAGCGGATGAATTTCGCACTTCAGTAGCATGCTGTAAGATTTATCAAGATTCATTTCACATTGAAGTGTGCTCGATGTTTGCATCCACATCTCGCATCACCTCCAATTGCTGTAGTAAGACAGTGACTGGCAGCAGTCTCCAGGACACACAGGGGAACGCAGGGCAATTCGATGCCGCACAGCCCGCGCGTCTCTGTCGCGAGTCACGACGTGGTGGGACATTCTCAGGACAGGCAGAACTGATCTTCTGCTGGACTCCACTCATCTGAAAAATGATTGCTTGGAAAAAGAAGTCTCTAAGCACTTCACTCCAGTGCTTAAAGAACAAAGCGCTAGGATTGATACAATAAAACCAGTTTCAGGATCCTGACCAGGGTGCAGAAATCCAGCCGGAAACAATGCAGAGTAGCGCTCCTCAGTGTTACTTTTGTTATCATTAGTAATGTTAAGCATCAAGAAAATAAAACACGTCATTGCACATTACAGCCGCCAAGAAGCACGGCTAAACTTTGACACTAGAGAATTGAATAACCTGATGCTACATCACAAACAGCTTCTGGTGTGTATCTATTTCAAAAGGTCTTTACATACTCAGTAAAAGCCCCTGAACTCCTGGCCAGCGAGTGCCTCAGGTTAAGTGACGAGTTATGGCACGAAGGGCATACAGAAGTTCGGCTTGCATCCGAGCTTCCATCAGAAGTAGATTGACATGAACCTGTGAAAAACAACATCAGTCATTTAGCTCACCTCTGAATGCAACATGGTTTGTTCATTCAGGCTGAAATTTCTAACCTTTATAGTAAAGTATCGCTGCAAGAAAACTTTGTCTCTTCTCTCTGTAACCTGCTGCAGGACTACAGTTCCTCTAGAGACAGCTGTGTAGTAATGCCAATATGGACAACATCCCAGGACTGCAGGGAACTAGCCTCAACTGCTGCTTTAAGCAATCTTCCATCCAAGAAGCCACCTTTAAACCCTTTTTGTCTTCTAATGGCATTAGTTCTTTCTAAATTATATTTGGTTTTCTTTATTACTACTTGTAGACCATTATATAGGAGCACAGAATAAGGAACAGTTTCCATGCCAGACAGGCTAGCAGGCACACATGCACTGAACCCTTCTCAGAAAGCATTTAATGTGATAGCTGAAGGCATGTTGACATTTTTTTGCTGAAAAACACCACAGTGTGTGTGTGCTTGTGTGTATATATATATATATATCTATATGAGTTTAGGTATTTCTTGATCTCCAAATCCCAACCATTGGCATAGCTGACCACTTCTGCATTCTCAAGTTTATCCACTTTTCTTTTACAGTTAGCGATTCAATTTTATGGAGGAGTGACTCAAAATACTGCTACTACTACCACCACCACTAATAACAATAATAACAACAACAACAACAACAACAACAACAACAACAATAATAATAATAATAATAATAATAATAATAATAATAGTAAAGTATGTCCAGCACACTAAGAAATATTTTTGTCAAATTGGTATCTAACACTCAAGGAATGATTCTCATTTGTTTTTCTCTGACTTATAACAGTTCATTTGACAGATGGCTGCCATTTTAGGCTGCCACTAAAAGACTTCACAAAAGTCTCTGTGAAGCCACTCTGGCTTTGGAACACATACCTTCTCCGAGTGCTTGAACTGGCGCCAGTAACTATCGTACATGCGCTTGGTAGTTCTCTCTGGGTAGCAGGTCACTGTCTTTATGTAAACTTTCAGGCTGCGTTCAAGTAGCTGATTAACTTCTCCATAATCATAGTCATCATACCTACAGAACACAAGCAATCATTGTTTGACATACGTTTCTATAAGTACTGTCTTTTGTGGAATTATTTTCTTAAGCCTGGGAGCTGGAACATTTATCATACACAACCAAAAACCACGTGTTAAGAAAGGATCTGAAAGGCTTAGTAGGATCATAGAATTGTTAAGGTTGGAAAAGACCTTTAAGGTCATCAAATCCAGTGGTTAACCCTAAGCCACCACCACGCTCACCATTAAACCATGTGCCCTATCCACCACTTTATGAACACTTCCAGGGATGATCACTCTCCCATTTCTGTGGGCTGTTCCAATGCTTTACAAATCTTTCTGCAAAGAAATTTTCCCTAATATCCATACTAATACCCTCCCTGGTGCTACTTGAAGTCATTTGTTCTCATCCTGTCACTTGTTACCTGGGAGAAGAGGCTGATCCCCACCTGGCTACAGTCTCCTCTCAGGTTGTTGTAGACAGTGATAAGGTGTCCCCTGAGCCTCCAGACTAAGCAACCCCAGCTCCCTCAGCTGCTCCTCACAGCACTTGTGCTCCAGACCCTTCCCCAGCCCCGTTGCCCTTCTCTGGACACTCTCCAGCCCCTCAATGTCTCTCTTGCAGTGAGGGGCCCAGAACTGAGCACAGGATTTGAGG
>VZUI01038398.1:5000-23846 GCA_013401135.1 Cettia cetti | reverse complement strand
TGTTATAATACTTGCTTTTAACAAAAAAAAAAACCAAAAAAAAAAAAAACCAACAAAAAAAAAAAAAGAGAGAGAGAGGAAAAAAAGCACAAAAAAATATAGGACAAGATTTTCAGTAATGCTGAGTGATGAAACACTAATACCATTAGCTCAGTTATTACAGTTGGTGATACCTCAGGCCTGGTTCAACACAGGGAAATCCTCCTCAGAAACCAAGTTTGGAAAATTTAAAACTTCTTTGCCCAGAGCCCTTGCCAAGCCTTTTAACATCATGACCTTTCTGAGTTTTTCTGAGATATGTCTCCATCACTGCCAAGAAGGCTGCTGGTGTTCTGTGAGCAATTCTTCAAACGTCTTGCACCAAGTTATGTCTGGACAATGTCCTGTAAATTCTCAATTTGGGGGGAAAAGTTCATCTTGGCATCAAAAAGCACTGTAGCACGAATGGTTTTTTTTCCTGATTGTTCAGCCATTCTCCCTGTGTGCCTTGGGGAAAAGCTTTGCTCACAGGACACTTCCCTACTGGGACAGCTGCCCCCATTCACCTGCAGACACAGCCCCACCACGGCTGGCTGACACCCTCCAAGACTCTTTCACTGTCCCTCTTGGTGTCCTTCATTCCTGCCTCTCCTGGTAGCTCTGTAACCCTCATTCACCCCAATATCACTGTACTGTTGCCCCTCTGGCCTCTTGTGCCAGTTTTAGCCTGCAGCTGTGGGCAGCAGATGCCCTAGGCTGGGCACTGCTGGGGCTGACCCCTGCTCCCCACCTGAGATCATTTTTCCCTGTGGCAGGAGGGTCAGGCCTGGAGCCTGCTCTTTCCAAAGAGAGGCCTGGTTTCTCTCTGGTTCCTCAGTTTCCAGCAGGAGAGTTTGGCCTGCCAGTAGCCTCCATCACCATCCTGCAAACCAGCAGCTTTCCCCTGAGGGTCACTGCTGCCCAGGGAACACACCATGGCCCCCTCCCACCCCTGCTGTGCCTGTGCTGCTTTTGCTCAGTGGATGCTGCAGCCTGGCAGGAACCACAGCTCCTGGGCATCCACCACACTCCGATGAGCTTCTCTGTGGTGCTGAGATTCATTTTCAAGATCCATCTCATCTCCATGGCTGGTTTCTCCTGCTCTCTCCAGCAAGATGCCACAGGCTCCTCCCCAAATCCTCCACTTTCTGCTTAATCAATCATTCTTCCATTATAGCAAAATACGATCCTCTTGCTTGGCTTCCAGCTCTGCTTCCCCTCCACAGATGTGAGGGTGCAGCCTGAGCTGTGCTTTCTTTATTTCTTAGTTTTGCACGAGAGCCCATAATGCACTCAGAAGTAGTTTGTAATAATTCTGCATGGCAGGCACCGCCCACAATAAATTGTGCTGTGTTAACTTCCCGGGTGCTCCTGTGCTGGCAGGCAGGCAGGGGAAGGGCAGAGCCATCCTCCAGGTGTATTTATTTCCCCAGCCAGGACAGCTCGTAATCGCAGACAAACTGTTTGTCCTTGACTCCTGTCTCGGCAAAGGAAGACTGAACTTCCCACAACACGATCCATATCACATCAGATTTGATATATTTCATAACAGCCTTTTATTCTCCTGTCTTTGTTCATTTATTTATCAATCTGACACTTTGCTAGATACGTCGCTGTCTTTCTTTTTATTCACCTGTCATTATCTCCTGCTCACATGTTATAATACTCAACTTTTTTATGTATATTAAACATAAAAAGGCTCTCGGCCTGTGCCTTTTCACTGTGGATTTTCTCTGTTGCACTTAAATAGCAATAGAACAGATGCTTTGCAAATCCTTTCTGACTTTTAGTGATATAAATCGTCGCTGCTTGGAGCTTCCAGCCTGCCTTGAAGCACTGGAAGGCCTCTCTGCCGCACGTGTCTGCACAACCCGAGCCACGCCTCTGATGCTCCCCAGGCTTTGGGACCGGGTCTATGGAGAGGGACCTCAGGAGTGGAGCAGAAGAGCCCCATAAACACCCAGGCAGGGTAAATAAACATTTAGCAGCTTTCCATGATCTAATCCGCTGCGTTAACCTGCGGTAAATCCCGCGGGAGGGAGTCCAAGGGGTTTTCCCCACCACAAATCCCCGGGGCGGGAGGCGGCGAAGGCGCTGCCGTGCCTGGCGTGGCTCGCTGGGTCTCAGGTGCAGAGCTCAGCTTAATCCTTCAGAGGGAAAGTTGGCTCACAACTTACAGCCAAATAAAATCATCCTCTGCTTTTCCTCGAGCATTTCACAAAAGCAGTTAGATTACTCCATCCTGAATTTTTACTACCATCAGAGAAACAACTAAAAATATTTAACTTGTTTGTTAAAATATTTAATGTGGTTTTGACAGTTCACCAGCTGTTTAAAAGTAGCTGAAAAGGATGGCAAAAGCTGTTGCTGAGTTTAATAAATATGTGTGTGTGTAATGTTTGTTATCTGAGAAGTACATTTAGATGTCAGCTTAGGTTAGTATCACATATGCTAGAACACATGTTCCTTTTCTGGTATACATCTATAATTGTGCCCATTTATCTTATTGCAGTTTAAAGTACCAACAGGATAAATAAAGGCACTGTCTATTCTACTTTGAGAAAGAGAGAGACCAGGCTATTTAAGTCAGTGAGAAAATATAAAACGCTGCAGATAAAAACTTTCAAGGGTGGGGAAAATTACTTTTTAAAATAGCACAATCAAGGATATCTTTGCTGTGGAAAGATTTTAGTCAGAAAGAAGCAATTCAAAAGCTTCTACAAAATGGATGTAGGCAGAGAACAGTGGCAGAAGCAGGGAGGCATTCTGCCTGTGCCCTTTTTATGGTAATCTCTAGGCATTAATTTGCCATGTCTATTAAAATAAAATGTTCTTACAGATTTACTTTCCCATGGCACAGAATCCAAGCACGAGTAAGTGACTAGTGCTGCAGGTGAGGGTGAGGAAAGGGTGGAGGAAGCACAGGTAGGGCTAAACCTGCAGCATGGCATTAACCACACTCAACCAACCCAGCAGGATAATTCCCTCATGCCAGAGCACAAGTGACATCCACACATCAGTGCCAGCTGAGGATCCTCTGGGATGCCTACACAGACCACCTACACATAGCCTCACTCAGGATCAGCAAAAACCCACCAGAACTTGGCCTTTCTCCACATTTGTGTGGCCTTTGTCAAACACGAGGCAGGAAGATTTGCTGGACCAGGTTCACAAGCATCCTGAAGACAAGCAGAATGAGGATGCAGGTTTGGATCTTTCGAAGTAAATGTCCTTCAAGATGTACCTACCCCAGACTGAACTCTCACACCGGGTTCCTCTAACCACTCCTGTGTTAGTCCAGAGCTGGAAGCAAACAATGAGCTCCCACTAAAGCCAGAAATGACTGTCCCAACCCTTGACACCCAGCCACGATGTGCAGAGCTAGGAAATAAAACAGCTCAGGAATCCAGCACTTTGTGGCTTGGATTTGCGAAAGCAGTGATAAATTTAAAAGGATTTAGAGAAACTCTAATTGCAGGAATCAGTCTTGAGAGACAGAGCGGGACTCACAGACTTCTTTGATGTTCAATTCATAAAAGTCCTCAAATTACAGAAGGAGAATCACTTTGCAGCTGACAGTCCAGATATACACTGAAAACCAGTCACTGAGCTCCAGTGAGCCACAAAGACAAACTGCCAGGGGCAAAATGAACCTTAAAACTAAGATCACCAGACACACTTAAAATGTGTTTTGAAGGAGAAGCCAAAGAATTTGATCATATTTGTGACTGGACACGAGAGCTCACCGACCAGCCTGGTGGCACTGGATGCTCCAGGGGTGATTTTTTTGTGTCTCTTGTTCTTGCAGATAAGGCTGATAAAGGGAGCCTTGGTGGGACAACTGAGGTGACTGAGATCCCCCAGATCTGGTGTAAATTATTTGAAATGAAACAGAAATGTCAGTGAAGGGGTTTAGGGTGCTGATTTGTCAGCCTGAGGTGAATTGTGATGGTTGTTTTTAAACATCTCACCTAACCACAATTTAGGAGAGCAAAAGGGATGAAATGGACAGTGAAGATCTGGTAGCTGGATCTGTGTAAGAATTGTAATGTCTCCATAATCCTTTCTTACCTAAACAGATCAAAAAAAGATCAAGTGTAACACGAAGGTTATTTTCACCACACACAGAGGCAGCATCAGTCAATTCAAGAGCCATTCTGGAGCACTCTGTGTGCTCTAAGAGCATCAAAGCCATTTTATGGGGAATAAAACATGATCCTGCAGGAGCTTCTTGCAGCTCGAGTTACGCACCAAACCCAGATGACAATTCAAATAACACTGGGGAAAGTCATCCTAAAGTGGGGCTTGAACTCCTGTGTGTAGCAGGAGCTGGAAGCCTGAGGAATGTTTCTAAATCAGCCACGTGTTACGGATCATCACAAACGCACCAGCATGGCTGGAAATCTTGCAAATGACAAGAGGCTCAAATGAGGACTCTATCCTGCAAAACAGAGAGGGCTGCCAGGACCACAGCTATTTAGCTGCCTTGCCAGAACAAACCACCTTGTGAGAGCGAGCCCTTGGCTGCCAAGAGAAGAGCAGTTCCTGGAGATGCAGGGATGGGGGAGAGGCGGCTGCGCCGAAAGCGCTGCTGGAGGCTTCAGCTCCTTCCAAAACCAACAGGCGATGCTAAAAAGAGAGATAGGCTTATCAGGCACATTATTTTTAGGAGGAAGAGAAAAGCTTCCAGTGCCTCCAGCTGTCTCCAAGGCTTTGGGGTGATGCAGTGAGGCCAGGGTTTGCTCTGTGGTGCCTGCTGGGGGTGGCACGTGCTGCACCAGCAGCCTGGGGGGAGCAGAGGGGAAGGAGGAGGGAGAAGGGAAGGAGGAGGAAATTGTGCCATGTCCTTCTGCTATGCCAAAAAAATGGAAAGAAACTATAAACCCCCTGTTTTCAGAATATAAAAAGGTTGTGAAAATAGGACTCCAAGGGCTCTGCAAATGATTATGCTAATTAGATCCAGGGCTATTCAATAGCTCTGAAGTGATGCTCAGGAATTTTGAACTACAGTTTTTAGTGTGATTACAGATCATATTAAAATTCTATTAGTCTTCACCTAAGTTGCAAATAATTAGGATGGAATAAGGGGTCCATACTTTCCTCAACCCAAATACTTTTAATGTAGCAGATGTTTTAGAGTAAAAAATCCCCCTTTTTGAAATTAAAAGAAGCTTTGTTTATGTAATTACGCAGAGTGAAGCTACAAACTGTGAAATTTTCAAAGATTGCTGATTTTTCCACATAGGCCCAAGTTTTGAGCATTGTTGTAGAACAGTATTTGTAATTGTTTTAGCCTTGCTACATAGTATAATTGAGACACTCAGTAGAGAAAACTTGGTAGCAAAATCTCTTTTTGTTTCTGCCTAGCAAATGATAAATTGTTAATGACCACCTGTTACAATGTTAATGAAAGTGAGATCTGTATGTAAATAAAGAAAATTTAATAACTTAACAAGGTGGATTAAAATTCCCAACCTGCTCCTTGCTAATCTAATGCCAAACACCAAATAGTTGCTATCTAAGCAGGAAACTAGTTAATGTATTCACCTCCATGTACTTTTCAAACTATAATTAATATTTTAAAAATTTATAAAACCAAAATCATAGGTTTGATTGTAACAAACAAAATATCTGCCTTTAATCTACTACAAAAGGTTGGCACAAATCCCCTTAAACGATACTAAAATGTAAACCACAAGGCAGCACTGAGGAATTGATTATGTTTAACTTCTTTTGCATTTGTCCTAATCACATTCCTTATAATTGTATTTAAAATTACTCCAAAACAGTTGATTGGTAATTCTGTAGCACAGAAGAAATATGGAATGAGAACACTGTTTCCTTGGAAGAAAAAAAAAAAAAAAGTCTTGTTATAAATAACTTTCAAGGTATGTCCTCTGGACATTGGGTGAATATTAACACTTGACAAATGGACATTTGTTGGTTTAAACTAAAGGGAAAGTTATTGAAAGGGAAGAAGTGAGGCTCTTACTTCTTGGAGAAGAAATTCGCTTCCAGGTGTTTCTTCCCTTCTCCAAACCCCACACAGGGTTTTACAGCACCGCCTTTCTCCCCCTTCCTCCTGATTTACACCCCACCAAGCCCAGCCCACCCCAATGGTTTGTGAGTGTCCTGGTTTAGGGAGAACTGGGGCAGCTCTGGAGGGCTGGTTCTGCTGCTGGAGCCCCCTTTAACCCAGCCCTGCAGGTGTGGCTTCAGCAGGAGCCCCTGTGCTGGCAGGGGCTTGTGGAGGTCCTTGAGCCAACCTCCCACCCAAGCAAGGTTAGCTGGGGTTAACCTAGACCAGGTCTCTCAAAATGCCAAGGGTGGAGTCTCCACAGCCTCTCTGGGGTGCTGTGTCAGGGCTGCACCATTCCCATGGGGAAATGTTGGAGTCTGGGGGCTTTCTCCTTAAAACCAGAGGGGATTTCCCATTGCAAGTCACCCCCTGCCCTCCTACTGAGCACCTCAGCAGCTTCAGCAGAGGCTAAACTGGGAGATGGAGGGAGGGAAGGTCCATCTTCCCCTTCCATTCCACCATGGACACACACCCAGTTTGTCCATAAAACCAATCAATACCTGAGTCCTTCCTACCTTCCTACCACTTTTCTCCTCAGCTCCAGCCTGTTTCTCCCTGTTTCAGAAAGGTGGCCTGAAACACAGACAGCAAGGGGTTTTGCCAAGCCCCCAATGTAAGCCCACAATCAACCCATGATACAGAAGCTGAGCAGACATGGAGGAGTGACACCTGCCTCTGCCTGGGCTCTCCTCCACTGGACCTTCTCCTTCAGCTGCTCTGAGTTTGGAGACCTAGACACAAACATGGGTGCTGCCAGTCCATGACCACTGATCACATCATCCCACATCAAAGCAAACACTGTCCATGGGGAGGTGAGCCCCAGAGGAGATTCCACAAATAACTATTTCTAAAAAAAAATTTTGGAGAATATACATGAATTCTCTGCCCTTTAATTGGGAAGCACTTCACAGGTCTGCACTTAATCAAGATGGATGCCTCATTAGGACATCTCCCAGGGAACCAGTTTAGCCTCACAACAGCAAATTGCAACACTGCTGCTTAATTGGGACAATTTTTGCAAAGTCTCTTCTTAATGGAGACATATTGGGCCAGTGCCAGGAGTTAAGTGGTGTTAAATGAAATAGGTGCAAAACTCCAACTTCCTGTCTTTTTGTATAAAGATTGTCAGCTAAGAATGTAAATAAATAAAGGCTAAATATTTAGGAGCAGGGACTTGGAGTTTCCTAGTTTTTTGGTTGCATAGAGTACTGTAAAGAAATGTGAGCTTCTTGGGTCCATACTTAACCCAACCTCCACTTGTAGTCTCAATGAGCAGAAGTGTTTCTCCCATTGTGCTTGGGCAGCACAAAGCACCTCTAGTTCCAGATGTCTGGTGGAATATCCTGGATTTGCTTACCAAGAGCAGGACAAATCATCACCTTCTACTTCAACCTTCTGTAAAGGTGTCTGTAAAACCCCAAGAGCAGTTCTATAGAGGAGCCAATGCCTTAACCCTGAAGCCCTGGAAACAGAAGCCTAGGTTCCCAGGGGAGCATCCCAGCCATGCAATCACATACATTTCTATGTTCCCACCACTCAAGGACCTTTGTGCCCTGACTTTGGGTCAGAAATATAAAATTTCCACCCAAATGACACAGAGAATCTATGCAATGATAATCCATGCTCACAGTGGGAAACCTGCCCTCACTTCTATGAAGTCAGGTCTCTCCCACTGACAGGATGTTGCACAATTTGCCTTGACCAGAGCAAGTGCACCCCACCATGGTGTGGTTGAGGGCTGTTCAGGTGGGTGAGACCCTTGCTGGACACTGGGCATCCCTGGTTTTGGCAAGAGCCATGACAGAGCATTCAACATCTGCCCATGCTTTGTTCCTGGGACCTGCTCCCAGACTCCCAGAGTCTTCCTTCTCTCAGGTTCCCTCCTGAGAGAGCTGAAATCTTGTTCTCCTCCCCATTTTTCTTTGGAGAGCAGCTGCTGGGGCAGCACGGTGCTGTTCAGTACAGGGTTAGCTTCTGGGCAAGGCTGCTGACAAATAAAGTAATCAAACTCATGGCAGGTACTTTCCCAAAACCACTCAGGGCAGTAGCAGCCACCAGCACACTGGGAACAGACACCCAGAGCATCTTCCAGAACATAAAAAACAAGCTCCCTTCAAAATACCTCTCCCACAATGTCTTAGATCCCCTTAGATATTTCTGAGTGTTAACATTAACTGATGAACCAGCCTGAGAGGCATCAAAGGAGGTTTTTTTTCCTCCCTTCGTCATTAAGAGAAGCTGTTTTACAAGTAGCTGAGCAATTTGAAGGATATAAAAGGTGTGCAAAAATTGTCTCTTTAAGACATTGACTCAGTAACCTGTAAAAGATGTTAGTTAAATACATTTGCTTGGGACTCCTACAGTCTTTGACTGAAAGTGTTTTGTACATAAACAAACAACAACGCTCCTTCCATCCATTAAAACCCACCAGGCACTTTAATACATCACAGCGTAACCATTTAGCTCAGTCATTTTTCATTGTTTGACCTCACTTTTAATTAGAGACTAAATTATTAATGCCATTTGATAGGAGACAAACTACTTGGGAGTGCTGCTGTTCTCTAGGCCAGCTCTCAGGAACTACACACTCAGATTTTGTACGTTTCAAATAAAACATAAGTGGCCAGAAGAAAAACAATTTACATTTACAGCTCCTACAAACCCAGCATCCATCAAGAGTTTGGTGCTTAAAAAAAAATCTCATGCAGTGTTATCAGTAGACTTTTAAAAATCAGCAAGAAAATATAAAGTTCCCCCAGAGAGAAACTCCCTGGAGATTTTCCAAGAAGTTCACGAGCTCTGGAAAAGCAGTTGCCAGATCCTGTAATCAAAACGCCCAGGCTTGTTTAAAGAAGTTAGCAGGGTATTTTTCCCTGCACAGCTTTGATGTGGAAGTTCCTAAGGAGGGAAGATGAGCCCAGAGAAACGGGAAAGCTGGAGGTGATTTAAAGCCAGGGAGCGAGAGGGCACGGCTGCAGCACAGACCCAGCGTCTGAGCCAGCTTAGCTGACACCAACAGGCCCCAGACTGGTCCCAGGTGGGCCAGGTCAGGGTGGAACTTGCCCCTCACCAGGGCATTTGATCCCTTGTGAGCGCTGGCCTGGGTTCCCCACTCCTGGCACTTTCTCTCTGAGGGCACAGAGCACTGCAGAAGCAGCTTCTCCATCACCAGGCCAAGCCCACACCCTGCTCACGGGCAGGAAGATCTGTTGTGAGGTCCTCCTTCAGGAAAATAAACACCAGGCCTGCATTGTTGTGAAGGAGATGACAAATCTGGGATCCTTGGGAGAGCTGCAGGGACTGGGTTTGGCCTCCCTTCCTAGCAAAGAGCCTGAGGCCAGGCCCTGTCCCTCCTGTTAAAGCCAAGCCCAGGTGACCCCCTATGAAACACTTGGCACTGCTGGGTTGGATACAGAGCATCAGTCCCCAAGTGCAGGTGTCTGTTGAAGTCACCCCAGGGGTATGTTTAGCCAATATCTCTTTTATTTGGGGTTTTTAGTGTTTCTCATGACTGAATCATCTTCATCCCTCAGCAACAGCCAATGTACAAGGGCTGGGGAGCTGACAGAGCAGCCACCCAGCCCTACACTGGCAGGAGATCCACATCTGCCCTTTGGAGGGCTTTGAGGAGCCAAGAGCATGGGGCTGCCTGGAGCTGGTGAGGGGGGGGTCACACCACTACAAGGTGTTAGAAAAACCATACCAAAACCTTTCAAAAACTGCAACTCTGGAAGCTAGATAAGGAACTGGGGACACATTGAGGGAGCGATTTCTCCAGCAAGGTTCATCATCAGCAAGATCCCTTGCTGTGTTAGACAACTGTTCAGCTGTTTCCTGCACGGCTGTGGTGTTATCAAACAAGGATGTAAGTTTGCTGTACTGCTGCTAACAGGCAAAGCCATCAGCCCTTCCCTCACCCAGCTCCCTCTGTCACCTTCAGGTGCTCTGACCCAGACCCAAACCCTTCCTGGCTCTGCCCTGGGTGGGTGGCAGGAGCCCTGCACCCCTCACACGTCAAGGGAGTGAGGTTCTCCTCCTGTTACACAGCATTTGCTGTCCGTACCAAAGGCACAAAATAACTATAATGTTTCTGCTAATTTGATGAAGCAGAAAATATGATCTCCACGTCGTTCTTCAAAAACAGAGCAAGAAATCAGTTTTTCAGCTGGACTGGCCTTTCTGCAAAGGATGATACCTGCCATGCCCATTTGTTTGGACTCAGCTTTTTCCCAGCAGAAATTTGAAGAGTCTTGTATCCTGTTGTTCCACTTAAGCCATGAGATTTCAAGTTCTTTGCCATCCAAACTCAGGCTACAAAAATTCACTGAGTTAGATTTTAGCCTGCAATACTCTTGCTGTCAGGTCAGAATGTGGTTTTATTTCTTAGTCACGTGTCTTTTGCTGTTTTGGTAGGTTTCAAACAGTTATGTTCACTTACTCCTAAGACACAGAAAAATTGCTGTTTCTTCTCCCCCCTACCCTAATAATGACATAATCTCCCCCTGTATGCTTTCAGTGTAAAATAACCAAGTGCATATGAGGACTAATGGCCCTAAAGGAGCTGGCTAGATCTACTCACTCAATAATCCATGCTTTCAAAAGGCCTGATTTCACAGTTACAGAGACACCCCTGAGCAGTTTTGCTGCGAGAGCGAGCACTCGTAGCATCTCCTCTTCTCTCGATATGCTTCAGCAGCTCCCTCTAATGTCAGTGGGGACCCCCGTGTACAGCTCCAAGAAAATTAGACAGCATCAGACCACATCCTGCCCTCAGATGCACATCCACAGCTTCCAGTGGAGGTAATGAGACCGTCACGGCATCCCAAGGGACGGAAGCTGGTCGGGAGGATGAGGATGAGGATGCTCCTGAGGCCCAGCACGTCCATCCCACCCTGAGCTCCATCTGTGGGCAGGGTGATACATCCATGCAAGATGCTGCTGCATGGGAGGGACCCCAGGGATGGAAGCCCCTTCCTCCTCACCAACTCTGGTCCTAAAGCCAGGAGGGAGAGCTGTAGGACAGAGGCTCAGAGCATAAAGCATCCAGAGTCCTTGAACAAACCCCCCATTCACATTCATTTCTAATCTGGCGATGCCCTATGTCCAGTAGTCAGTATTTTAAATTGTTATTAAATGTCTTTGGGGGGATTATAATTTGTATGCCTGATTATACAACGGATATACCTATCTATCTCGTGGTATCACAAATAGCCATACCATAATGATGATTGAAATATATAATCCCCCCAAAGATGGTCAGAACAATTTAAACTTCCCTCTGCTTAATTAAGAGAGTTAGGGGATTAGGTACATGAATTAAATGGAGGGGAAGGTTCGGTTTATGTTTTTAAAACCCAGTGGAGTCACAGGGAACTGGTGAGGGAGAAGTTAGACTGCCTTGTCCATCCTTCTACTGTCTTGTCTCAGACAGATCTGCCTTTCTGTCTGCCTGCCTGTCTTCCTCCTTCTATGAGGACAGGAGAAGTCTTCTCTTCCATTTCTCAACCTTCCAACACCTCCAGTGTCTTTTCATTATCTCCTAGGGAAAACACCTCAGCACACAGCCTGATTCCATCACAGGTCACATCCCTGTGACCACAGAGTGCTCATGGCTTGCATTGCTGGGATACTCAGAGCTCTACCTGGCTGTACCCACACACTGCTACCTCCAGCCCCTCTCCCAAGCACGGAGTGACAACAGTTCCATCACCTCTGGGTGACTGTGGGGCATGAGGTTTATTTGGGTGAGCTCCAAAACCCCGTGCACAGAGGAGAACCACTTCACAAGAGGTTTAACAAAAACAAGCCCACCTCTCCCAAGTTTCCCTTCCTTCAGGAGATCTCGGACTTGCCAATACTCTGCCAAGCAGAAGTGATCTGTTTGTCTTCTTCATGCTGACAATAAATCCAATCACACCTTGGCCGGGTAAATAGAATCAATTGAGTCCCTGCAGCACCGTCCTCCCCTCGGCTGGGCTGCAGCCCCCCCTCCCTCATCAGCCATGCTAACAGGGGAAACCGGGCGGATTTCACTCCCCGCATTTACCTGCTGATTACACAGCCATCTTTGTCATTAAGGGTAAATTAATCAAGAGAGGTGAATGTTTTCGACAAGCTGCACTGTTTACTTCAAAAAAGCAGAAACAAAATTAGTGCAACGCAGGGAGAGCCGGAGGCTTGCTGGGCAGAGCAGAGGAGCCCAATCCGTCGGGAAGCAAAATCACTGACTTGTTATTGCTGACTCTGAGCACAGCCTGGGGACAGGGATCCCTGAGCAGGCAGGGAGCTCCATGGGGTGCCAGGGAAGGACTCTCTGCACTCCTCCCTGCACCCCAAAACTCCCTGCTAAGGAAAACCAGGCCATGGTGCACCACATGTGTGAGTACCAGAGCAGCTTTGACACCCTGATGCTCACCCCTCTCCACTGACAGATGTCAAGCTGGGATGTTCCCTGTTCCTTCTCACACTTTAGTCACCCCTAGGAAGGGTCCTTCACTCCAGTCCTAGCCAAACCTTCTATCCTGGGAAAAAGGCACAGAGACTTTTGCAGCCATCCATAACTCTCTCGGTGGGCCTGACCAGATGCAGCTGAACCATTGTCTAGTTAAGAGGAAAAGATCAACCCGGATTTAAGAGGCAGCAAGGCCTCCATAACTCTTCTTTGAAGCACAGCCTGCCTGGATTTATGCTCTGCAGCGTGGCAACAGGAAACAGATATAACTCGTAGTGATGGTGCTGCTCCTTCTGAGAGAGAGGCTCTCACCCCAGCCCTCCACGGGAAAGTTTTGGGGCCACACCTGAACTCCAGGCTGGGTGTCCCAAGGTGCTGCACGTGGCTCCTGGCTCAGATCTGCGGGGCCTGCGGCAGGGAAGATTTTTTTTTTCCCCCCTTTCTCCTTCTTTTTCTTTTTGTCTTTGAAATCTTGTCAGTATATCAACACACTTGATAAGGGCAGTGTTGTAGTTACACTTCTTTAATTAAGTGAATAATTAAAAAGAAGTTGATCATCAATTAGTTAATTAAATAATTAATCCATTTTACTTTCATACCCTTTTTTGTTAATCACTGTGGCTTCGGTAATGAGCCTCCTATGGGTTGCTAGGCAACCGCCTCCTCGTTTAAACAATCAGCAGCTGCCGCCCGTCAGCCCGTGTGAAGGGATGCGCGGGGCCCGGGCCCGGGGGCGCGGCCCTTTCGGCGCCGCAGGTTCGAGCCCCGCCTCCGCCGCGACCCCCACCCCAGCCGCCGCCTCGGGAAGCGGCGAGGAAAGCAGGAATCCCCCCGAAAGGCGCCGGGAAAGCAATGTCCGTGCGCTCTGCCCAGGCCGCAGGGACGGAGGGAAGCGCTACCGGGTAGCAGGGAGGAAGGGCAGGGGATGTGATGCCGCTCCCGACGGGCGCCGGCAGCGCTGGCGCGGCTTCCCTCCTCCGCACCCGCCGCCTTCCTGGGGGACACAGCCACCCCTGCCCCTCAGCCCCCACCGTGCCTCAGTTTCTCTGGGAGAGCGATGCTCCTACGGTCCTTTCGCGGATGGTCCCTGCCCCTTGGGGGTCAACGGAGGGAGCCAGTGCTCCCCTGCGGCAGGCGGCAGCTCCCCTTCCCTCTGCTCTCTATCCCTATCCTCACGAGTTCTTTTTTTTATTATTCTTTTTTTTTTCTCTTTTTTCCTCTCTTTTTTTTTTTTTTTTCTTTTTTTTTATCCCTCCTCTCTTGCCAATTGTTTCTCTGCCCCGGGGCCAACCTGTAAATGAGATGTTACATCTGCACCGAGCTAAGTAAACACTTTATAAATGAATAAATAAGTGAATAAATAACGAAATAGTAATATCCGAGCCGAGGCGCGGCGGCTCGGCCGGGGAGAGTGGGGAGCTGGACCGCTGGGGCCAGGAGAGACCCCCGGCAGCCAGAGCCCCAACCCCAGCCGCTTCCCGGGGGATCCGAGCCGGCTTTCCCGGAGTGTTCCCCTCCGGCAGAGCAGTGCCAGCGTCCCGTCCTTCCCCGTGCCCCCGCTCCGGCTCCGTCCCGGGAGCGGCCGGGGCTCGGCAGCCCCTCCAGGGCTCCGTCCGCACCGCCCGGCCCGGGCTGAACTTTGTAATTATAATGGATAACGAGAACAAAGGCGAGAAGCACTCATTGAGTAACTGATATCAATTATGGAAGCAGGCTTTTGAGCCTGGAATAAATGATAGGGGAATTGGCCTGAGAGGGAGTGGGAACAGACATGTTATTATTTACGCCAGATTAAGAAAAGTATCCAATTTGCTGGTCATCTCCTTCCGCTGGGAATCGGCATCAATTTTATTATTGTTCCTCAGATTTTAATATTCTCTAAATGAATTAAGATCGAGCTAGGTAGTTAGTCAATAGTTTAATGCAATTAACTAACTTCCCATCTCTTGGCTATCTCTGTTCGGGCCCCTTTTCTCTGGCCGGCCCCGCTGCTGGGCAGCAGTTTGGGATAAATAAGGATGCAGGCTGGGCTCGGAGCCGGGCTCCGTGCCTCTCTGTGTGTGTGTGTGTGTGTGTGTCTCTGTGTGTTGACTCTTTGGTGTCTAGATTTTTTCCACTGTTCCGTGCATTGTACGACATAACTAGAACTGAAGCAGTACATTTCTTCAAACAATGCCTCCCCGATTCCATTTGTAATGGAATTGGAGGGAGAAAATGTAATTGTGTGTTAAACATGAGGCAGCCATACATGAAGATAAGCAGGGCTGAGTGACTGGATATGGAAATCCAGTGCGGGGACTAGATACTGGAGGTCTATTTTGGAGTTAAATGGCTCATAAAAATAGGAGGCTGGGGTTTATTTATTTATTTGCCCGAATATCTATAGGGCCGAGCATGTGGAGCTGCGTCTCGAGGGGGGGAGAAATGCAGGGGGAAAGAGCGGGGGGCTGCTGCTGAGCTGGCCGCTGCTCTGGGAGGGGGATAGGGAACGGGAGAGCAGCCAGCCCGGGGCTCAGGGCTTCCTGCCCCGGGACCCCCGCCCGGGCTCCCCGCTCTGGCAGCTGTCCCTTGGAGCCAACCCCCTTGGAACCGCTCCTGTGGCCCGGGTCAGGACAGGTGAGGTCGGGGTTTGTTCCTCTCGCTGTTTGAGGGACCCCGCCGGAGAGGAGGGGCTGGGGGCACACAGGGGTCCAGGGGGGCACACAGGGGTCCAGGGGCGGCACACAGGGGTCCCGGGGCGGCACACAGGGGTCCCGACAATGCGCACAGGGAGCGGGAGGCTCTCCCCGTGCAGGCAGAGGCTCCCCGAGGTCCCTGAGGCCGCCGAGCCCCGTCCCCGCAGGGCGCTCCGTGCCGTGCCGCGCTCGGCCCGGCTGGCAGAGCCTTTCCGGGGGGGCGGCCGGCCGGGGCCCCCCCTTCCCCGCCGGACATCTGGGAACGTCGTTAGGGCCGCTCCGCTCAGGAAGTTTTTCACACTTCACGTCTCATTAACCGCGGGGCTCGGATTCCTTGGGAAAGGGGGACGAGCGGGAGGGCGGCGGCGGCCGCTGGCCCGAGCAGGGGGGGACACGCAACTGAGGGGAGAAGCTCGGGGGGGCCCAGGAACCCCGCAGCCCCCGGTGCCCCCCGGGGCCGAGCTCAGACCCCCTGGGCGGCCGCGGAGGTGACCCCGGGGGGGGATTTGGGGCAGGACACGGCGGGGGGGACCCCTGGAGTAGCTGCAGGCACCCCCCCCCCGCAGCAGCCCCCGGTGCGAAAGGACCTGGGCTCCCCTGCCCTGCTCCGCACCCCGCGGGGCCGCCCCGAGGGGCCGCAGCTGAAATCACAGAGCCCGCTCCTCCCGGCCGGCCTCGCTGGGATGCAGCCTTCTGGGGAGCATCTTAAATGTTTAAAAGGGGGTTGTTCCGTACTTACAGTGAGCGAAATTAAAAAGAAACAGTAAAATATTTGAAAATGAAGTGCATTATGTTTAATAAATATAAAATGAACAAAGGCTGCTATATTGCCAGCAATATCATTTCTTGCCCAGGGGCATTAATAAAGACTGAAAGGTTTGGAAAAAAACAATATTTTCTATTAAAATTCTACGGTGCGTTTCAATATTAAAAGGATAGGTGATGAATTTTCAGTGTTACTCAGACGGGGTCAGCGACTAATTTCATTTCTTTCTGGTCAGCATTCTGTCGATAATTAATCAAAAGCAGAGTTTCTTAATGAAACACTTTTCATAAGGTGATAATTAGCAGGAAAGACGCGGAGTGCAGACAGTCACTGGTAGCTGTCTAATAACCAGAATGAAATCAGGGCTGGGTCCAGGGAGTTAAGCAAGAGCTAAAAAAAAAAAGAAAAAAAATTGAAAAAAAGAGAGGAAAAAATAAGAAAAAAAAATAAAAAGGGGGAAGAGGAGGAAAAGGGATGGAGGAGCCGCCTTGTGCAAAGTCCCGGGAGAGGGTTGTGTTTTTCAGCCCATTGCTGATCGCTTTTAACACCCGAGCTGGTGTCATTTCGCCTCCCGTGCCCCGCGGGGCGCGGAGTGGGCGCGCAGCCCCACGGCCCGGACCTGCTTTGGGGGGCTCGAAGCGAAGATACCCCCAAATACACCCCCCTTATCCTCACCCCACTCACTGAGCTTCAAGGCAGAAATCAGAGCAGAGGACGGTCCCAACCCGGGCCTTTCCCCGCCTCACCCCGCAAAAAACGCGTGGAAAGAGGAAATGAAGTTAATGAAGAAAATTAGCAGCGATTAGTGACAGCGCCGGGGTCCGGCGGAGCCGGTGCTCCGGCCGGGAAAGTGTCTGGTAACAATTACAATGATAGCCCGCTCATAAACAAAAGAAATTAGCCCCTGGAATGATATTAAACAGTATAAAATGAACCGAAAGTTGTAATAAGTGAGGGATTAAAAAGGACCTGGCATTAATTCGTGGGTCTGAAGAGAGCCCAGCAGAAGGGGGAGAGAGGTGTGCTGAACCTTTAATTAATATTTGGCTGGAACATACCTTATTCATAATATTCATTGATGTAGTTACTTCACAAACAGAAAGGGATAATTTGTTTAGATAGATAAAAATAACCTTCAGGTGAGATTTTAAATACAAAACCAATCTATCCCTTGCATCTAGTCTGGCACTTAAACAGCAAACCTTTCAATGGGCTTTTTTCTCATATTAATATATTTTTTTTAATCCGAACATGAATGACAAGTACTGCTTTCCTACGACGCCGGGTGTTTTATTATAAAATTCTCCTGAAATGCTGTAAACTTTCAGATAAAGCTGAGAGGCAGGAGGCTGTTGAGTAGATGAGATTATTGATAGTTATTGAAAGTATCCAAATAGGATTTAGAAATTGGGCTCCTGCGCCTTTAATAGAATTCCAGATAATCTTTTATCACAACAAGACACCCATAGAATTATTTAAACAGATTGGACTATTCCAGCAGCAAATTTCAATTATTCTAATGCTTTAATAAATGTGTTGTGTGTGTATTAAATTCAAGCTTCTTAATCCAAATTTTACGATTTAACTGCTCTGATTTTTCATTACAGCTACACCCACATACAGCAATTTACTTTTTTTTTTTCCCCTTTATCCTAGAGAAACTGATGCCTAAACGAATCGGGCCCTCAAATAAAATACAAAATAAAGTCTGACTTAACAGTGAGTTCCGTACTCCCCAAACAAGAGAAATAAATAGGAGGCTCCACAAGCCCCTGAGAGGAGTAGGGAGAGGGAAGCTCAGGTAGGGAAGATGATAGGAAGAAAGAGAAAAAAAAATAAAGAAAGAAAAAAAGAAAAAGAAAAAAAAAGGAGAGAGAAATCAAAACGCAGGGAAATTAAGAGCAGAGGATTGAATTGATGGGATCTGGGGGCTTTGTGGCTGGAACCTTTTGTTTCAATATTTATTTCCTCGGAGGTTAATACCTTTTTTTTCTTTTTAAACGTAACAGCAGGTGAGAGGGAAAAGCGTGGCCTTCAAAATCTGTCAGCATCAAACCAACTAAAGGAACAGGATTATCAAACAGTGGGAGAGAAACAATATTTTAAATTATCATTAAATTATGGAGACAAGCTCTCGAAAGGAGGAGGGCACAAAACGGATCAGCGGCTTCCCCTGCACACACAGGGAGATGTTCTCACGCGTTCCTCTTTCTTGCCATAAAGAAAAAAAAATAATAACAATAATAATAATAAATAGCGAGGGGCGTCCTCTGTTGAAAGGGGAAAGAGTTAACAGGTTTTTTTACATATTAGAAGTCCGGGCTAATGAAGCAAGCCGGGTTCTAGTGTAGCAGAGCACAGAACCGGGGCTGGGGGTCCCCCTGCCCGGGCCCCTCGGGGCTCCCCTCGCCGGGGTAGCCGCTCCCTCTCCGGGATTTCCCGGCTCCGGGATGGAGCCGGCGGCATATGCAGATGCGGAGCTGATTAATTGTTTTCCATCATTTTCTGTGCCACCGCCGCCCGTTCCCAAACCCGGCCGCTCCAGCCTTGCCCACGGCCGGGGGGTCACGGCCCCGGTGCGGGGGTGCTCCGCCGCCGGGCGGGCTGTCCCGGACTCCGGCGGGGCTGGGAGGCACCGGGGCCGCGCCCCTCGACGGCAGCGCTTCCCCGGGCGAGCGGCTGGGCGAGTGCCTCCTCGGCGGGCACGGCGTCCCTTCTTCCCCGGGGCACGGCATCCCTCACCGGGGGTCAGCCCCTCCCTTCCCGGGGCTCAGAGAATCCCTTCCCCTGGGCTCAGAGAATCCCTTCCCCGGGGCTCAGAGAATCCCTTCCCCGCTGCCGAGCCACCCTTCCCGGG
>VZUI01038395.1:86704-112734 GCA_013401135.1 Cettia cetti | reverse complement strand
TCCGCGGGGACGGCTCGGCGCCCGCGGGAGCAGCGAGCGGGGGGCGCGGCGCAGGGGCCGCTCCCGGGGCCGCCCGCGGCTCAGGGGCCGCATCGCAGCGGGGCTGGGAAATGTTAGAAGGAGTTTTGTCTCTTCTTTCGGCTGGGAAAGGAGAGGCAGCGGCAGCGGCAGCAGCGCGCACGTGTGATGTAAAGAAAGTGACTTTATGATGCTGGCTGGTTGCAGCTCGGTACAATACCGGGAAAGGCGGACAGAATCAACAGGGCGCCTGTTGAGCGGGGCACGGAACCGCTTCGGCCCAGAGGCCCCGAGTTAGTTTGGAAAGACTGAGTACTCACCTTGGCTTAAATGGGTCAGCAGTGGGGTTCCAGCTTGCCCCGACTTGTCCAAACTTCAGAAAACAATATGACGTTTACAAAAGGGGGAAACAATTAGGTATTGTGATTAATAGGAGAAAATAGGGTGTGCTGATAGGTATCAGTGCAGTGCTTTAGGGGTTTACATAGAGCGTGGATACCCAGTGCTGCAGAGCTGGCTGTTTAATTACACCTTTGCATCCATTCTACTAATAACACTTCTTGAAGTCTGATAGATAATGATCATGGATTAAGACTCTTTTAAGAGACACTTAAGTGGTCTTTCAAAGACTGAGTGTACTCAAGTTTATTACTTGGCAGGGGGCAGCAGCATGAAGCCTGGGAATGAAAATAGGAAGTGAACATCACTCATTTAGTTTTGATATCGTGTCTTTGACGGTTATAAGTGTCATCATAGACCCATCCTAGCTCAGATACCATCTCATGTGCTGACAGACATTACTCTTGTCCTGGTTGGTACCTACTTCTTCTAGCTGCGCATGCAATCCCTTTCATATGGAATATGTTCTGAACAAGTCTGGTTATTTTTATAATGGGCAAATGTGTTTCTGGAAAAGTAAACCAAAGTGTATGCTGAAGAATGTTCTTAGCCTGTAATATCTTAATCTCATGTGTTCAAAGTGAAAACAGCAGCCACCGGAAAACTGAGACCGCTCCTGACTGATTCACGTGGCTGATGAGGTTTGTGACAGCAGAACTGTGTGCAGTGTTACTACCCTGAGGTGTTGTTACCTCAGACCTGGAAGTGCAGTTCGAGATGAGGATGTGCTGTCTGCTGACTCTGTGTAACCAGCAGGGGCAGAGGTCCAGCCTGAGTTTTCAGAGAAACAGTTTTGGTTTCTTTATGGTCCTTTTGGAGCCTTCATGAGATAGAAGTGCTTGTTCTGGAGACTGGGGAGGAATAGTGGTAATGTGCCCCTTTTCTGAAACACTGGCTTGACAGCTGTTTTTGCCAAGAGATATTTTTCCCTGGTGGGACATTGAGAGGCTTGAGATGTCACCCTGTTTCTCTCTGTCCTCAATGAAAGGGTTTGGGCCTGGTCCTTAAGTGCATCCAGTCATAGGTAATGGCACAGTGTGATGCACTGGAGTAGTTAGCTTAGTTTCAGTTCTGCTTTGTTTATCTGTCTGAAGGCTTTGCTAGATGTTACTAATGAAGTAATGCAGTTAACATTTTGATTTGATGTCCTGATAGGAAATATGTTTTAGCTTTCCCTTTAAAGTAGTTGTGTGCTAATTGTAGTGCCTAAAGAGCTGTATCCTAGCATGGATGTGGTGCCTGTAAGCTTATCTGGCCATGGTATCATTTCTAACCTCTCTGATACAGGCAGGACCGAAGTGTCCATCCTGTGTAGAAACTTCTGCAGTCACCAGAGGAAAGTCATGGCCTTTTTCACAATAAAGCTCTGAACAAAATTCCTGTCTTCAGGTGAGTGTTAGCTCTGCTAGGTGCAGCCTGACTGTATTCCCCTGGGGGGATCATTTCACACCCTTTGTTTCCCTAGAAAATTTATAGTTCCCAACTGCATGGCTCAGTTCTGAGTGGATGCAAACCATGCTGACTCATATGCTGAACTGCAGTCTTGCTCCATATAAACACAAGCACACTTCTAAAATATTTAATTTGTAATGTCCTCTGTGGAGAGCTATCCCACAGCTCCTGGCATAATTCCCAGAAGCAGCAGATTCTGGGGTTCTGGGAGTTTCAAAGGCCATTGGTGCCCAGCGGGATAATCATCTGAACTAGTTTAGTGTAGTTTATCCTGGCACTGGGACAGATCAAACTGAACAGGTATTTAATCTTGCTTAAAGCAAGCCTGCTTTGAACAATACGTGGTATGTGTATGAACGATCTGGAGCCTGTTGGGACATGGCTGTCAGGAGATCTGCACGGAGGGAAGTCTTTGTTATGGCAAGTACACTTTGGTGTAGAGGTACCTCCCAACATTTTCTAAAACTACTCTGTGGGCAGTTATAGTAAAATCAGGAATAAGCTATTAGAATATTTGTTTTCTTAGTTCCTTTCTGGCAAATATCAGTGGTAATTGTCTTGTGAAATACCCAAATTTATATCCACTGGTAAAAGGCATGTTAAAAAAACCTCAGAAATACAGAAATGCATTTCCATTCATGCACACAGAAGTTCTCATTTTTCTAATTGAAAATAAGTTACAGTGTATGATTTGGCTACAAAGTAGAAGAGTGGAACCAAAGAATGAATTCCACTTATTTTGTCTATACCTGCTAAGTACCATCCTGGAGTTTTAAGATAAATATCTTCTCCTTTTAGGCAGCAATTAGTTCAGTAGAGACTAGCTGATAAGAAACTAGAATTTTTTGGTTCTTGTGTGCATGTTAAAATTTGGGTTTGTTTTTTTGGTTGTTAATGTGAGCTTGGTTGAAAGAGTGATCCATTACCACAATGGAGAGAGCAGTCTGGGAGAGGTTCAGTGCATCTTATGGATGGTCTAGATCAATCCCAGATCACTTGCTCAGGTGGGCTGACTGTCAGTGCACTACCTGTAATTGTTAAACATCATCTGTTTGCTGAACTGTGCTCAGCTTTGCTGATGTCATAACTCATCCCAACATCCTGCAACATTTTAAGCTTCCATTCTTAATTTTTTATTTTGAGAACAAAATTCTAGAAACACTAGAGTAGTGGGATGTGCTCAAAACTGTGTAAGTCTGGGTAGCAGAAGTGGTTCCAAAACCTGGAGAAAAAGCCTCTGGTGCAAATGGGGCTCTGGAGCTCCCTGAGGTCCCTTGGGGATACAAATCATTGCTCTCAATGCCACAGCACAGCAGCACTTGCATCCATGCATTGTCAGTGCAGCAGGGAGTGCAGGTCTGTGCTCTTACCTTTACAGATGCTAGGATTCAAAGGCAGTGTGCCTGTCACTTCTTTGACTGCAGGAAGGGTATCTGGCATAGTGCTGTTTTGGTAAAAGAAGCAACTTTTCTGTGAGTATGCTTCAAGGCTCAACTTATTTTCCTTCTTTATTAATATGGGGAACTTCCTTACAAATGTGGTGTAATTCACAAATTAATTTCACTAGAAGGACTTCTTTACCTGAAGTCTGAAATTGAAATGTATGGATGTGGCATTTTGTTGCTTAACTGTGCTGAGACATGCTTGCCATTGGCAGAGTCCCATTAGTTATGAGGTAGTCTTACAACCCATATTTCAAAATCCTGCTTTCTGGGATGCCTGTTAGTGGTATTTTTCTTTGTAAAAGCAAAGGAAGTTAAAAATTTTGTCTGCATCTGTTATTGTTGCTATGACAGCTGTCTTTGTCCAGTCTTAACCATCCTGTTCTGAGTAGCTCCTAACTGGGTTTCTAGCATCAATGGCTATGTACAGAGGAAGGAGAAGCGGAAGTCTTTCAATGCTGTCTCCTCTCAGTCAAAAACTTGTTTTGAGTTACACTAGTTCTAATTAAGATGCATTGAGTTGAAACATTCCATTACTAACTCTGTTTTGGTGTCTGGCATAATTAGGACTGATATGGTTATGATATAAATTAGTAGCCAGTTCCTTTGCACTATTCAGCATCTCTAATCATGTTTGTCTTGAGCAAGACAGATGGTACCACTGATAACTGTGCTTCTGAGACTTAAAACTGGGAAGATCGCTTGAAATAAGGTGATGCAATTTTTGTACCAGGTCACTTACAATATTGTCTTCTTCAGATGTCAATTGCGAAACAAGGGAGTGCCCCTTGCAACATGCTATCAGTTATTGCATAAGCTGGCACAAAATAAGGGCCACCCCTCTGTCTGGGTGAGCAAAGGGATGTGCTCTCTTCAGGTGCCATCTTACTTTTACACCAATGTGCAACACCAGTGTAAAAAAAAATAAAATAGCCCATGTTTATTTAAACCCTCCTTTCTAGCATACTCAACGTCTTCGTCTGAAGTGAAGCTACCTTCTGTGTAGTTGGAGTCTATATTAAGAGTTTAGAAATGGCTGTCTTCCTAACTCTAGCTGGAAAATACTGTCATGAGAGAAGTTTTTTTGTAAGTTAGATGGCAACCTGTTAGTCTGAGTAGCACATTGTTGGAAACCGTTGGTGGTAAAGTAGCAGCAGTTTGGAAAGCTCTGTGACCCTAATCCAGACTTGTTTTACAGGGTAACTTCTAATACAGAATCTTGTACAGTTTAGTCCAGTTGGAGGGTCAGCTGTCTATTTTGGAGCTCAGACTGCTGCCTTTTAAGATGAAAGCCGTATTTTGTGACTATGAACTTCTTTTTATCTGCTTGCTGTGCCTTGTCTGAGGGAAGGAGCAGCTGTAGTCCATTCACCAGACCTGCATTTGGCTGTTGCTGCCATTGTGTTGTGTGTAAACATGTACCATTATTTTGGATCATATAGCAGCTTGTTCAAAAGGGTCTCGCATTCCCCAGCTGTTCTGCAACTTTTCCATCTCTGAGCTTGCCAGCTGCTTAATACAGGCAACTGTAGCTGCATTTGTTTCTCTGGTGTTAAGTATTAGTGGAGATAAAATTGGCTTGTTAAATGTTAGGTGCTTCAAGCCCTCTCCTGCTTCAAATGGACTTAAATCAAAAGTAATGTGTTCTTACCACATCGAAGTTGTTAGAAGTTTTTTTGTCACTAGTTGAACAGATTGCATAAAAATCTTTGTTTTGTCGGTTTGAAACAAGTATGAAATACAATTGTGTTTACATCTATATACAGCCACAGATTGTAACAGTAACTAATCCGAGAGAACTGGGTTAAAAAAAGGTGTGCCTTAAAGCCATGTCAACAGCTCATTTGTTTAACCACTTCTGTGAGCAATGTTCAGTTTGACAAGGCATCCTGTGCTCCCTTGTCAGCCAACCCTTTTGTTTACTGAATCTGGGAACTTTTGTTTCAGTGGCAGCAGTGCTCAGACTGGATGTCAAGGAAGGAACAGGGGCTCTGCAATGTCTTGTATCTGCAGTGAGTGCTCAGTCCAGGTGAGGAACCACAGGCTGAGACCTGCCTTTTCCAGCCTGCTCTCCCTGACATGAAAGTGATAGGAAATGTCTGGAAAATGTTTTGTGTGACTGAACTCCTCTTTACTGCAGCTTTAAATCCATAGCTATCTGCCTGGAGATACAGATATTGAAAGTAAGAGTAAATTCAAGCTCCTTTGGAAAAAGTAGATAATTCTGTTCATGACTAAAGTTACTATTCCAACCACTTAACCTGTTCTGTAATGTCAGTTTAAAACTTAGGGTGAGAAGGAGTGTATCCTTGGTTGCTGCAAGAGACTGCTAAAGATAGTGATAAAGTTTTCAGAGGCTTGATCTGGTGCCATTAATTAGTATTCCTTACTCCCATACAAGGGAATAAATCAGGTATTCACTTGAAATCACATTTAATGCAGTTTGTATTTGAAAAATGTAAATGTGTTTTTTCATGGTTTTGCTATTAGTTTCAAGGTGAAGGAGACTGGAATGGAATGACTTGTGCATTCCTGCTCCTGATAGCAGGAAAGACTGCCTCTGCCCCAGGGTCCAACTAGCCCATTGTAACTGGCCTGAATACCCTATTATTCAGAGAGGAAATTTCCAGGCGACTGTAAATACATTTCTTTTTTCCTACCCCTTTTTTCCCACCCTTTCACCAGGCCTGCTCTATCCTTGCTGGTTACAGCTTTCATGTTCATGTTAAACATCAGCACTACCTAAATTATGCTAGGATGACTCTGGCTTCATAATAGAGCCTTGACCTTAAAAGCAAAAGCAAAACCATAAAGTCTCTTGATTTAAGGTAGCATGTTTCAGGATGTGTTTTTCGACCTCCAAATAGCTGGGAGTTTGAACTTTTCCATTTTAATTCTAGTGTCTTAAAAGAAGTTGGAACACTATTTGGCTAGATGCTTGCACTTGTCTGTGTTCTGGAAAGGTAATTTTTCAAAGTCAGTGTTGGAGCACTAAATCATTATTTGTTGGAAATCATAGCAGAAATACAGGCTTATGGTTTCACGTGATCATGCTAGATACATAGTTATGCTAGCTGATATTGGATTAAAATGTCTAGTTAACACAGAAAATGTACAAATGAATGTGTGTTCTGGATTTAATAATTACATGTATGAACAGTTCCTTAGAAAACAGGTAACAGGGGTTCTTGTTCAGAACAGCACATCGACCACACTTCAAGAATAGAGGAAGACAACCAAGTGTGGTACTGAGGGCCTGGAGAGAGGGGTAGGGAATGGAGAAGGAACTTCTTTCATAGAGAAAGTTAGGGAGAGGATCTTAAAATTTTACTTAAGTGCTGCTGATTAATTCATAAACCCCTTTGGAATGAGTTTAGGGAATGGACATAGAGGAGATTGGGAGAAGTGGATTTTGAGAAGTAAGGAAGTGTTGGTTTGTTCTCAGTTGAACAGAGGAGGAGGACAGTGTATCTGATTGATAAGGAGTGTTCAATTATTGAAGGCTGTAAGAGAAATAAATATTTCTTTCAGAACATGGTGGGAAGTGAAGTGAAAAGACTTTAAATGGTCTTAAATTGCTTAAACATGTTTAAAGTAATCGAGGGGGAAAAAGAAGGGATTACCCTCTCACCCACCTCCAAAGACTTTTTAATGAAGTTGGTGGAAGTTTTGGGAAGGCATAAAAATTAAGCATTTGAGAAAGCTTTTGTTAGGTGTTTTTCTTTCTTTCTTTCTTTGAAATGAAAGGTTCTGCTAGTGTTTTTAACTTGGCTTAAATTTGCTCCATCCTCTACGGGGGAAAATATTTATTTTAAAGTTTCCTCTAAACTTAAATTGGCTTCCCAGCCAATTTAAAGACGTGTCTGTCTATGTAATACCTTCCAGCTCCAGGAAAGCTGAAAATTCTAAGGCTTAATGAAGGAAGAGACCTTGCTGATTGCACAGGAGAGCATCATTTCCAGCAGCAGAAAAATTGCTGTTCTGAAAAATGTAGCTTGAATTAATCCCTTCCACCTTTGTTTCCTTTTGCTGTTATTAATGATTTCCTTTGCTCAGCTAGTGGTAAGTGCTGTTGTGCCTGCCTCACTTCACTGATTCTTCCACTGCTTCTGGGTCTAAAATTATAGTATGTGTCAATTTAAAGACAGAAATAGAGCAGTGGATAGAGCAGATAGAGCTTCTTCACTAAGTTGCAAGTTTATGAGAGTTATGATCTTTAACTTTGGCACTTGAAGTTATTTCTCTCCAGTGTGGTCATTGCAGCTCTTAGTGTGGGTTGTCCTGCACACTGATGAGTTTGGGTGCCTGTTGTCTCACAGGTTGTGTGGCTGAAGTCTCTGCCCTGTGTGTAGGTTCTCAGCCATACACACAGCTCCCCAGAGACCATACAAAATTGTCTCTATGACTGGAAAGATTCCAGGCTTTGAAAGAAGGTTGCTTAAGCAAAAGTTGCAATAATGAGCAAAATTACAAAATGAGAAAAACATATTTTCTTAGGTAATATGTAATCCTTACAATCAGTAAGGATTGTAGTTAGGCTCTGTTGTTAGGGTTGCCTATTCCAGCTGCTTGAGTTCTGGATGCTTTGCCTTGTTTGTGTGCTGCATGTGAGGCTGTGCTGTCATCTGCAATCAGCATTTAGGTGTAAACTGCTGAAAAGTACCAGGACTGCTGCTTCTTCTCCCACCTTACTCCACAAATCTACTTAGCTGAGGTATTCCTGTTTAGATCAGGCTGTTGGCTTTAGGTTTAAACTACTTTAGTCAGAGTCTTCTGTCATTTGTGGTTTAAAGTATATGCTGTGACAAATATCACTTCAAAGGAGTTTGTACAAAACTTGACCCTTGCAGAGCTCTGAGAGTAAAGACTCTCCAGAACTTTATAAACACCCTGACCATGAGATTGCATCAAACTTCTTCTGGATGCTCCCTCTGTGCCTGTGCTCTTCCTTCCTGTTGTATTGCAGAGTGCCAGTAGTTGACAGGCAAAGGATTTGTTTTTCCTGAAGTACACTTGCTTGTCTTGTCTCCATAATGTTTGTTGCATGCCTGACTCCACAACTTGCATGCAAATGCCTATTTTTGTACTGGTTTTGTGGGTTGGCAACGAAGTAATTGTGGCTTCCTACTGCAAGCAAAAGCTTGGTGTTTGGAACTGAGTTGTTTATATGGATTCCTGGTATGGAATGCGAGTATAATTCTTTTAGCTTGAAATAAAATTGTGCTGAGTAAAATTAACTTTGAATTTAAGTGGCACTGAACCCAGCTAAACAAATTTCTAGGGCTTACATTAATAAAAGCAAACTATAGCATAGCTAACTACTGCTAGGGATGCATTTCAGGTTCTTGAAATTTGTGGTTTAAGAGGGGAATGCTCAGCTTATTCTGTAATAAACTTCATGTCTGAAGTGCACTATGTGGTGTACCCAGCTGGGATAGTACAGCCACAGATAACTTGAAGGAATTTATGTGGGCAGGGAGAAGGCAGATGAAACATTCCAGGTGAGATATAAATTTCCATGGCCTGGTTTGGGAACCTAACCTGCCTTACAGTCGGAGATAGAGAGCTGTGAAAAGGAAGTTACCAGTAATTCTGTTTCATCTGGCCTACTGTTAGAAGACCTTTTAAGGACCTTACTACCTTTTAGTAGCCTTTTAAAAGAAATCTTTGAAGCAATGTTTGGTTGAACATGCTTTTTCTGGACTCCCAGGAGGTGCTTGCCAGCAAGGAGCTGCTGACATCAAAAGCAAAACCCCAAAAGGCCCATATATGTGTTTGAAGAAAGGAAACCAGGAATGAGAGTGGTTTTGTGCTGAACTTCAGCTGAAAGATCTTTCTAAATGCAATAAAGAAATGGAGCACCTTCATCACTGCCTTCAAAAATTATGACTTGTGAGTTTCCTCGAGTGAACCTACAAATGAAGACAGTGTCCTTCCAATAAAATAAATGTTACTTCACTAAATGTTTCTTATGCAAAGACCAATATGAGAACTTATAATCATGCCAACTACCTCTAAAACAAAGCAAGTAATCTTGGCGTTACAGAGGTTTGTTTCTTAAGGAAGCCCTGAAAAAATTTTTTCCATGAACGTGTTGGTATGAATTGGCATTCTTCCTTGCACAGGAAACCACAAATTCTTATTGCGGAAAACTTCTAACTCTTGTAAAACAGTCGTTAGTTTTGTGTATTCACTGTTCAGAATGTTCTAGGGGTTTTTTTTTTCATGTGGCCTCTGGAGAGCTGCTCTAAAAAATGCTTCTCTTTTGATAAACAGAAGATCACTTGCTCAAATGTTTCCAGTCACTTGTAGTCCCTGTGCATGCTGCTGGGGCTTGGATACTTCTCAAATGTCTACAAGCCTGAGACCATCTTTATTGCTCAATTATTTTTACCCCCTCAAGTCTGACAGTTGTAGCAACTGAACATGATCCCTGTATTAAATACAGCAGTGTGTTTGATGAGTTGCTTTGTTAGGGTTTCTGAAACTTGTGCACTTGAAATGGACTTTGGTGGTGGGGCAGCTCCCAGACCAGCGTCACTCAGTGCACACAGACACACTGTGCTTGTGTGCACTCCTTGGAACACTTGTGTGGCTTGTACACCTCTAGTATGTGATGTCTGTTACAGACTGGGAGCTTAAATTTCAGGTGATTGAAAAAATTACTTCTGTGACTTCACTGAGCATCTTTTTCTTTATGCTAGTCTTTTTCAGTCTTTTCCTCTTCTTTTTTTTTTTTTATTCAAATCCCTATTGTGGACTTGGTATGATAAGCTATGATCAAACTGCACTTGAAGTAAAACCCTCTCTTAACTAAGTTTTCCTTAGTTTTGTGGTTTTTTTTCCTTTCAAATGCACTATCAAGAGTTGAACTCAAATTACACAGCGTATTCTTTTTTTTTTTAATGACAGAAGAAAGGACAGTGGATGAGGATATAGCAAATCACATAAGCTAGTAGTGATAAAAGTGTTGGTGGTTTGTTTTTTTTTCTTTTGTAGGGTAGGCTACTTGTTTGAAACAGATTTATCATATCTTTTATCATTGTTTTATAGTTTCTGCTATTTTGGAATGTTATCTGGGTTCTCAAGTACTGGAACATTACTGCTGCTATTTAAGGCAGGACAGCTGTCATGATGTGTCTAGAGTCTGATTTCCCCAAGCCTGAACAATTCTTGCCTTTGCACTCTACCTATGTAGCCCTTGCTCTTTCTGCAACCTAAAAATAACATAGAAGTTAAACAACTCGTTGAAAGTCTGTAATTTCTGAGAGCAGCATCTTGCCAGTAGCTATGTCTTGTGTCATCTGGACAATGCCTTGGCAGAGTTTTAAGAATTCGCTAAACTAGACCAAATTAACTTTTGTTTCTGGTCAAGTGTAACTTTCTGTACTGGAAGGATGCACAAAATAAATGCGTGCTTCTCACAAGGAGTGTTAACACTGCCTAGTGTACACACTGAGGCTTCTGGACCCAGCTCCAGCAGCATCCTCCTGGGGTCCCACCCTCGGTTTCCTCCCTTGTTTCTGGAAGTCATGGCTTGCACATCGACTTTGTTGGGGTTTGGGACTTTGCCCTTCCAGTAACCTAAGTGTTAGTTACTCTCTCAGCTCTGGTTTATGTCCCAGCAGCTGTTCAATTTGCAGACTTTTATTGTAAATACTTTGTACAATATTATTACACTATTACCAAGTATTCTGTGCACAGGATAAGGAGGCTACTTTGTGGAGCCTTCTGTAGAATGGGCAGACTTTCAATCTAGAGAAATGATTCCCCTTCTCCCACTGAAACCCTACTCTGAAAACTTCGTTCTAGAGACAGTTTTAATGAGCTTTGAAACCTGTATTGCATTTTTTCAGAACAACCCCTTTATGTCTGTGCCCTTGCAATAATGCCATTTTTGGGGATGAAACTTTATTACTCTTAACAGCTCTCCTCCCATTTCCCTCTTTCCTTCCTGCTCCCAGCTGTGCTGATTATTCTGGGGTGGTTCTAGTCCACCCCTTCAACTTTGCAAGCTGTTTTATCTCAGCTTTTGGTTGCTGGATCAGCAGATCAGTGTCTGCTGTTAGTGAACCAAGGAAGATCTCAGACCTCCAAGGCACATGTCCAGTGTGAGACTGGACAAAAAATATGTTCTCTGCACAGTTTATTTTGCCAAACATGGACCCGTAGATGAACATGAGTTTTCTGATGGCGCCTCTCAGTTCTGATGTGGCAAAAGCTTTCAAATGGAACCCTGAAATAGTGTTGATTTGAAGCTTAAAATGCTGGAACTGGATTTTTTTTCCTTTGTGTTTGTAGCTCCTATACCACACTATGTTTTTACATGTTGTTTGTTTAAAGGAAGCTTTGCACTTCCCAGGGAAGATTGTAGCTGGGAAAAGCCTGAAACTATTGCAGTTGCTTGGCTCTGTTGGATTGTAACTACTTATGACTCTAACTAACCTAAAACTGCAGATGCTTTACTGTTTGTCAGATGGCAAAAATGCTATGAGACCATCCAGCATCTTTTAAAATTAGGCTGAGTTGCAGCATTTTGCAGTTACAATGATTATGGTGACAGCATGTCTCTCTGTACTGGTGGAGAAAATTAAAGAGAGTGAGGAATAAGTGCTAAGGAGTAAGGAGACTTGAATTAACTATACATGGGTCAATGCAAACAACATAGGAAGTTTTGGGAAGCTTGGGCTGAATACTTAAAGGTTTACTGGAGAGTAATACATGCTGTTGAACCTGATGGCTTTGGCGTGTGGTCACCAGTGAAGGCCTGCTTTTTCACCTAGTTTTGCAACTGGGAATTTACTTTGGCACAAGGAAGATAAGTTTCTTATTTGAGTTAGCAGAATACAAGTGTCTGGTTGGAAACATTCCCAGCAATGATCTGATTCCTAGCCTTTTCTGTAACTGCTCAATAGTGCCACCAATGCCTATTTAGGCACAAAATAATTATGACAACTTGCATAAACTCCATTTTTTTTTAATGTCTCAAACCCACTTTAATATAGGGTACAAGCTGGTTATTTATAAGCACTGGCTTGAAACAAAGTAATCAGATTAAACAGAACAGCTTGGTGGATGGTCAGTTCCAGATGCTCTGGCTTCCTAGGAAGTGCCAGCTGAATTTATCAGAAGTATTGCTTCTGCCTGCTGACTTCATGGCATCCCAGGTAAGCTTGGTAAACTGACTGCCAGCCACTGGCTCTGCACACCTTCCTCACAGTACAGGAGTCCTGTGACTGAAGACAGCATCTCCCAGACCAAGATCTCCCGGTTGTTGCTGGGCTTCATTTAGAAAGGACATCTGAGCTGGCTCTTGCTTGCTGCAGGTGTTGAATTGCTGCAGTGTTTTAGAGGAGGCTGTGCTGTACTATCAGTATATTCTCCAGGCTAATTCATATATACATTTTTGGCCAAAACAAAAGAAGGCCCTATCTTCTTTTACATCGTAAGAAATCTTTCCCTCGTTATAGAGTATTGAAGTATTTGAAATAAAGAAAAAAAAACAAAACAAAACCAAACAACAAACCACCAAACCAAAACAATTTGATTTCTCATTTCATTCTGGCAGTAGATGCACATCCAGTGTGTGAAGGGAAAACTCATGACTGTGTTAAGCTCCAGATGTGAGTGGGTGTTCTGCATTACAGGTAGATGAAATAAATTTCAGAGCCATCTGGCAATGAGCAGAGTGCAACTGCTTGACTGCTTTGAACTTGACTTGTATAAATGAACCCCTTCACAGGTTTTCTTTTGAGGAGCATCCTGAAAAAGATTTTTATTTAGATTTTTTTTCGTTTGTTTTTACATTGTTGTCTGGTGATCTTATTATCCAAAATGCTGCATAATTTGTATCTGAGATTTAGATTCAAAGTTAATAGATCTTCATAGCAAAGTCCATGTTGTTCAGAGATGTTGCCATGTTAATTGTTAACAAAGGTGCTCTCACTGCTCAGCTGAGCTGCAGTGTTTGTTAGCTAAACACTGCTTGCAGCACTCTGTTGTTTAAATGCTGTTTTTGATGTCTCACAGCACCAACATGTGTAACTTGATTGATGTGACATGGAGGAGCCTTATGCTGAAATGTGCTTCTGGGACTTAGCTGGAACTATTCAGATTATGCTTGAAAATACTACTTTGTATTTTCTTCAGGGTTAATTGCACCATTGATTCGATTCATTCTATTTAAATAATATACTTACTTTGATCTTTGAGCACAAGATCTGATTTTATTTGATTGTTCATGGCAACCTGTTTAATGTGTTTTGTGTTTGGCTTTTGGTTTGGGTTTTTTTTTTTAATCCTCTTAATATCTTCTATATTCAGTGCTGTTGTTTAGAACAAGGATTTATTTATGTGTGCACCTGATTCACTGTTATGTTTCAGGTGTCTTCGGAGTTTTGCTTCGTCTTGTATACTGCCTTTGCTTTGTTTCTGTTTCTTTCTTGTATGGTACTACCCATTTCCCAGATCTTGGAACTACAGCTTTCTCTTTCATGTATAGGCAAGTCTTCTGTCTTGTTCCATTGCTCAGTGAAGAAATCTCAGTTGTTGTCGAGGACGCTTGAGATGCTTTGAGGTGTTGCAGATCACTTACAGAACTACAGACCAATGTAGTTCTGTAAGAGTTCCTCTGTTCTCTAGTGAGGTCACTAACAGAGCATTTTTGAAAATTCACATAGGTGAACAGAAGTGCAGTGGGCTACATGAATCCAAAATGTCCCTCATCATGTTATTTTGTTTGAAAAATGTATTTTTTTAACTTTAGGAATTCTTATTGAATTTATTTTTAATTAAATTAGTTCCATTAATAAGGGAGTTGTTTTCAGTCATGCTGTCACAAGGCTTAAGTCCAGGAGATAAATCTAAACATGGGGGATGTCTTGAGTACATTGTAAAGAGATGATCTGAATGGGCCAGTGCATGACCTACTGGTTCAGGATCACGCATGATTGGTCATGTCTTTCTGACTTGTCTGGGGAAACCAAAAGTTTAATGTTCCTTCTGTTTCTGAATCTTTCTAGAGACTGTAGTCTCTTGCCTTTGGTAGGAAATTCAGCTCTTTCTGTTTTGGATTTTATGGTGATTTTTCGATCATTAGGTAATTCCTGGGTTTTTGGGAAGTTTCTTTGGTGTGTGTTCCTCCTTAACTTGCTCCAAAGACTTCATTGCTAGACACCAGCCACATCCAGTTGATCCAAGTAGTCCCAATAGCTGAGATAACTTGTTTTCTGTTGGAGTTGGATGATGTGCTTGTGCATTTTAGGGTGATGCATAATAACCTGACCAGGAGACGTGCCTGTGGAAAAAAGAAGAGGAAAAAAGGATTCCTAATTATGTGACCTCTTATTAGCTTTAGGGAAAGGGCTGCTGGAAGGCCAGTATATTTTGAGGGACTACTTTTTTATTATGAGTCTGTACAGCTTAAATTCACATTTAGCACTTCAACCTTTGCCTGACTTCTCCCAAATCTTCTCCTTTAGCCATATTGGCAGTATCTTCCTTTTCTGGAAGGAGGGCATGAGTTATGTGAATGATACCGACTCAACAAATTTTGTCTGTGTAGGTAAATACCCAATGAGGGTTAAAAAAACTCCAGCAAAACTCTTTTTGAGAGTTTTGAAAGCAGACTGATTTGGTTTTGAGAGCGGACTAATCTGAAGTACTTGATGTTCAAAACTATACAATTATTATGTGTAGAACTGCCTTTTTAAAGATTTTCCCCCCCTTAATTCTTGAACTGCAGAAATGGATGCCTGTCTCTGTTTGAATAAGTGATGGCAAGTTCAAAACTGGAAGTGGTTTTTGTGATGAACTGGAATTTCAGAGGTGACAGTGCTGTCAACTCTTGTCTCTGTCCTTGAATGCAGCAGCTCTGCTCCTCTGTGCTACCACAGTAAACAGTTGTGATCACTCCACTTCTTGGCATGTAAGGAAAGCAATGAATACTTCAAGCTGCTGATGGCTTTGGAGTAACTCATTTAAGTGGAAACTGAACAGTTCCTTACTTAAAATGTGCTCCAGATTGTGTTTGTAAACATTCTAGAGATTAATTGATGCATCTGATTTTCAGTATTTCTCATATATTTCAAGGAGATATCAAAGTATCAAAATGATGTGAAATTGATTTGAGAAAGAGAACAGACTGGCTTGAAGAAATATCTCTGTAGACTTTTGTGGGTGGTATTAACCCTGAAACTCACATACTGGGAATGCCATAGACTTAAATTACAATAAGGAAATAACACAGCAGAAAAATGAGTCAGGGAAGTGAGGTAATCTAAGAAAATCAAATAAAATTTACCTTGTAATAATGAATTATTGCATGTATGGGTTTTTTTGAAGAGGTGGTTAGGAACTGTAATCTGCAAAATGGAATGTGTGTTCTAAAGAAAAAAAACTGTTATTGTTATGAAGTCAGAACATGCAAATGTCTCTGACTCTGAAGAAATGTTTCAAAAATTAATTTTGAGGACTTTGAAGACAATCTAATAAGCGTGTGTGTAAATCTGCTCCGTAGTACTATTGGGTTTGCAGGAGACATTGGTTTACATGCTAATAAAATATCGCTTTCCTGAGTGTTACTACTCAACAAGACTAAAAACGTTATAATTTGGTTTTACAGCCCTTTCAGAAGATGTTCTGCATAATTGATGCCCCTGCCAAAGGAGCTAAGAGATGCATTGAAATGGAACCATCTCTGATGTCACATTTTAGTTGTTAAGGAGCTATTAAATAATGAAACCTTTAAATCTAAGATCATATTTCATTTTGGCTAAAATTGGCATTTATTTAATTGCAGTTGTGCTCCATTCCTAGGGGATTTATGGGAAAATTTTGACAGTTGCAATTGTTCTTGCTCAGATAAACAGTTGAGCAGGCAATTGACTGCAAGTCTCATTAGACATTGGTGTTTGCCTGTGTTAGGATGGATGACTTGAGTTAATGGCAGCTGGCTTACAGGTATAAAAGGAATCTTCTCTTTGCCAGGTGTATCTTAGTCAACTTTGCTGAAGTTATTTGAATGTACAGTTGAATGTATACAGAGATCTGGCTAAAACTTGGACTGTTTATCACTGGGATACCCACTCTTGTACTGTCTAGAACATGTAGTAATTGCAGCACTTTTTAAAAACTGGATTTGTGGGATGAGCCAGTTCATGCATCTTGTGCTTGGCTTTTATTCTGGTATATCTACTTGATATGTAGAAGGAATTCAAGCTGCAGATTAAGGAGGTAGTATGCCTGTGAGTGCTCAAGCAATATGATTTGCCCTCTGAACTCATGACTGAAGCTCTAACTATAGTCTGTGTTTCTGGCCACTGTTAGTGCCCCAGGGCACTCTGTCAGCAGAGATTCCCACTGCTTTACTTGCACACTGGCCCATGTCAGAGGTAACTCTCTCAG
Organism: Cettia cetti; assembly: GCA_013401135.1. Taxonomy (NCBI): domain Eukaryota; kingdom Metazoa; phylum Chordata; class Aves; order Passeriformes; family Sylviidae; genus Cettia; species Cettia cetti. The sequence goes on along the minus strand of VZUI01038395.1, from coordinate 96,019 downwards.
CAGGAGTGCAAATAGCACAGCCCCAGTTTCTAACCAAGGCCTGGCTGAGCAGAGCTGTGCAAGTGCAGGTTAGAAGTCACTGAGATAACACAAACACAGCACACTTGGGTCTGCCAGTTGGCTGACATATGAAGTGGGTGTTTTACTGCACATACTCTCTAAACTGCAAGGGAGATACTGAAGACAGGAGCTGATTCCTAGATGTCCTGTAAACCCAGAAGTTTTAATCTATTTATTTGTATTGTGCTCTGAGGGTTGGCTTGGTTGTTTTTTGGGTTTTTTTCTGCTCTTTTTTCACCTGTAAGTAGGGAAATTTATTTGAACTTAAATGAATTTCAAGAGTGATGCAAATAGTTACTTTTTGCATTAGCACAGCAGCTTACCTGGCTGAGAGGGATTGCCTTTCTACCCTGTGTTTAGCTTTTCAGTGTCTTATTACTAGCCTTAAAAACAATTTAAGGCTATTACTAGCCTTAAAAACCTCGCTCTTCATTTAAAGTGAAATATGGTTGTCTAAAACCTAATTATAAAAAGAAATAAAATGTACCCGTTGTGTATGTTTCAGAGAATACACTTTCCTGTTGCTGGCTAATTGACAGACTGAACATCTGCCCCAGACAGATAGGTTAGGAATTTCTGTGGGGCTGAGGAAAAGCCAGAGGACAGCCCCAGTGCAGGGCAGGATGTGCTGATGTTCCTGCTCTGCAGTTTCTCAAGCGTGTGGAGCAGGGGGGGCTGTGCTTGTTGGGATGCCTTCCCAGCTGTGCAGTACAGGAGAGGAGTGCTGGCTGAGCTTGCCAGCAGTGATAAAGCTCCAGGTGGGAATCACAGTAAACATGCTGTGGGAATCAGCTTTCCCAGGAGTTACATGAGGCAAAGATGTTCTTCTGTCACTTGTTCTGCTGCTAACAACTAAATATGCAGATCAAACTGGCTCTTCCAGCCTTCCTGGTGTTCTGACTTATGGTGCTTGCTTCTGTTTTCAAAACTGAGTTTGTCAGCACAGACTATTTCACTCTGAAAATGTAAAATATTACCATGTGCTTCTTCGTGTTGTAATAAACATACATAACTTTCCTTTAAAAGATCTGCATATCATGCTTGCTTTTTCTTCCCACTATTTATTCACTACCCTCCCAACATCATCTTCTGAACAGGTTTATGCAAAACTGGCAAATTGAATGGTAATGTCATTGTTTCCAGTGAATTCAGGCTAATGTATTCTACACACAGCATTCACAGCTGTATTACTGACTAACAAAACTGCTGTTGGCTACAATGAAGTGCACCACAAAATTGCTCCTATCTAAGGCTTAGGTTATAATTTGAGGCAGTTATCTTAAACCAAAAGAACCTAAGTCCATAAATAAACTGTTAAGCAATGTAAACTTTTTAATGGCAGAGACAGCAAGGAACTATGCAAACCCCCCAGGCCAAGATAATCTCTACCATAATTATGTAGTCTACTAAGTGAGAAAAATTCCAGAGCTTTGCTCATTAATAAGACTGGATTATTTGTGATGTGATTTCATAAAATAAACAAGGAGACTAAAGGCTCCAGAGGGTACTTAAGGTTTTGCAGAGGGGTAAATGTTAATACCTAATTGTTTAAAGTATGTGTGAGGTAAAGTTATACAAAGTATGCCTTAAGAAATAAACTAATTGTTAGATATATGCTGAATTTCTTTACCCATATAGCTGTGTTTCCAACAGGTCACTTTAGTAATCCATTCAAAATAGCCTTTAAATGTTCAGTGAGCTTTTTACTACTTATTATGTAGTATTGTCAAATACTTTCTCTCTGCTGTATTCTAATTGTGATAATAAAGTGAGCATTGCTGTGACTTTTTTTGTTCTGCTTTGGTACTATTAATACATCTTTGTTCTGATCCCATTTATCCTATCTAATTCTCCCCCTAAGACATCTGTGCCAACAGAACCACTAGGAAGAATAAAAGAATTGCACTAGAAAAAAATGGCTTGTCCTGCCTGGTGTTTGAGACAGCCAGCCCCAAACAGCCATAGGGACACAGCCAGCACTCTGGGGATCATAGGAAACTGTAGCATCCTTTTGGGGTGCTTTAAGAATGGATTGTGTCTCCTCCATTTCTTGAGAGAGAAGAAATGAGTTCCATCTTTTGGGGACACCTTATCTAGGGAACATCCTCAAGACTGTCTTTTTTTTTTTTTTTTTTTTGTACTTGTTCAGATAAATCTGTGTAACGCTCCACATCCAGATACAGAAGGAATCACAGACAGAAACAGCAGCAAGTGGTGATCTTGTATGGGAAGGCCCCTTCTGTGCCTTTTCCTTTTTACGTCTCTGGTACTGGAGCTTCCTGCAAAACAGACCTGTCCTGGAGTCTCTGCATCAGTATGGATACCTCTGTAAGCTTTATTTTACTTCACTAAGTCTCTGACTCAAAGTCCCTATAGAGCTTAGAAATTTGAGTGATGGAAGCCAAAGACTTACACCAAAATGGGTGTTCTGTAGAAAAAAATTCCTTTCCTTAGACAAATAATCTAAAAAATTGCTCCAGTGAGTTAATACGAATCTCGGTGCTTTTTTAACCTTTTGTTATTTATGCTTACCAGAGCCCAGTGAAATTGAAGAGTTTGCTTTATCTTGAATGATGACTGGGAGCTGGGCTTTGGGGGCTGGCTACCATGCTCTCACCCACATGTGCCAGCTTCCCCCTTGGCCCCGCTCTGCTCTCCTGACCCCGCACTGAGTCTGCTGTGTTTAATAGGTACAAGAGCAATTGAATTATTTTTATGGTTGCTGGTCTGAAATGAGCCAGGGCAGGGTCAAACGTTGTGGAACAGGGAAGGGAGAGGAGTGGGAATCTGGCAGCCAGCAGCTGGCTGAGATTGCCATGGAGCCACAGACCAACCCCGGTGACCTCGCCAAGGTCACACAAGTTTCTGTCAGCAAGAAATTGAAACCTCTCTTGTGTTATACAGGGTGCTGACCACTGGTCTGTCAAATGCAGGAACTGGTAGGAATTTGCTTTAGATTTATTCTGCTTGAATTTATTGTTTGTTTGTTTGCAAATACTGATGTATGAATTAATGGTTGCTTTCTAGTGTGTGCTTTCTATTAATAGATGCTTTCTAGTGTATGCCAAAATCCAAACATACTGAAGTGGTCATAACTGTAAATCTTCAGGTGTAAGCTGGGTGCATTCTGTGAGGAATTAATAATTAATTTGAGCTAGCTTTCCTTAGAAATGTGATTTTTGTATAGGTAGTGATCTGTCACCTACAGTACATTTCTGTATAAGGACTGCTACCCTTTAATAAAGATACCTCAGGAGTTAGTGCCTGAAACAAATCATTGCATGGCATTACACTGCCAGTTAGGTAAAAAAATCAGTTGGTCACAGTTGCTTGATAACTCACACAATCTCTAGCTGATACTTTATCAGTGGTCTGATGCAGAATTTAGAGTAGACCATTTCACCAATCCTGGGCACACAAATTTCTGGATGCACAGCATTTTGAGCTATGTACATTGTGAAAGCAGTGCTGAAAGTAAGGGTATGGGGGCTTAGGTCATGTATTCTGGCATCAATTTCTATGCTCTATTTTTCTGTTTGGATTCATTTGGGAGGAGAGAAACTAAGAAACTTTTTAGAGTTTAACAGATTTTAGAGCTCTGTGCTGGTTATAAAGCTGTCTGTGTTGCTTCTGTCTTTTTTAAGTTTCTTTAGAAAAAGACCTAGCCAAAAATATTCTGGATGTAATTGTATGTAACATACGTGCATTTTCTTTACATAATACACTACAGTTAATTCAATTTGAAGGACCTTCTCCAAGCTCTGATAAATCTTGTCAACCTACACTTGACTTAATTTCTGTGGCTGGTTATGGGGTTTTTTTGTTTTGTTGGTTTGATTTTTTTTTAACTTCTTGAAATGAAAGCTTGTTGCAGGTGGGTTTTTGGGGTTTTTTTTATATGTTTTTGTTTTGGTTTCTTTTGGGGTTTTGGTTTTGGGTTTTTTTAAGAAGGATAATATTGGAGAAACATGTCTCCAGCAAAGTAATATATTGCCTGGTGTTCTTCTAGTAACAAATATATCATGTGGGTTTTTATGTAGGAGGCTTTTTAGACTTTTAAAGGTTGGGTGTTAGCCACTAGGTTCATGTGACATGACAAATGTGGAACATCTGTGTACTGGTGCACATCACTGTTCTGAAAGTCATTCCCCTCACCACATGCATTGAATTAAACACAAGAATTTAGAGAAAAAAATAGTTGGAAGGACACATTTTGTCAAATACAATGGGAAGGGTCTGTTGTGCAAGCTGTTGGAGCTGGCTCACACAGTTCTCCAGCCACTGATTCAGGGGTCTGGTGTGCTCTGTGCCTCAGCTCTTCCTCCCTTGGAGTTGGGAGACTGGTAAAGTGCTTTCCTAGTTGGTGGTAAACTGTTTTTTGGATAGAAATTAGAATTGAGCATAAAGCTAAACTCTAAAGAGATTTCTAATAAACCAAAGGGATTTCTCAGTGTAGTTTCTTGTTTGAGTCATGTTTGGGGTGCATGTGAGGTAAGGAGGTGGCTGAGTTGTCTTCCTTGTATTGCACACAAAATGTGGCTGAGTGGCTTAAAGCAGGAGCTCTCATATTAAAACATGAATAACTCATAATCATAACTCTGCCTGAAGTGATCTAACTTGGTGACCAGTATCCTTGTAAATCCTGAGTGCTACTGTTTGTCTCCATGCTGTAGCTGCAGTGAGAGTTCTTGCTTACAAAATAAGTGTGATAGAGAAAACAAAAGCAACTCTTATGGATAAGATTTGACCTGGAGCATTCTGGGCCAGAAGCTAGAAGTCTCATTCTCCTAGAGGGATTGGCAAATTGCATGAAGGGTGCTGTACTTTGTTAAATCCTGTATACTTGGTGCTGTCACCTTGGTCCGGCAGAGGGGCTGCCAGTCTTAGATTGCAGGATTCAGAATCTTCAAAAATCCGAGTCCAGACACAGGTCACAACTTATGCTGAGGTGGAACTCAAGTGTTGGTCTGGTAAAAAGGTGACTGCTGTGCAGAAGGCAAGTGACAGATGTTAATAGGTGTTTTCCTAGTGACTTGCATGTATTTCAGAAGTGGTCTGAAACTGTGTAGGTTTGAACACATCATTATGTAGTGGGGTTTTAAGTCATTTAAAGATACTGATTTTGGATATTGTCATTACAGATAAGGATTTATTGAGTTCTGATACTCACAGCTAGAAACCAATATTAAAAATTTGGTCCTCACTTCCTAGTTTATCTTTACAAACTCAAGTCTGGGACTGCAAATGTAAAGGACCTCCTCTAGTTGATCTGAACTTAGTTTCAACCATTTACCTCTGAGATGACTTCTGAATACATCCTTCATACATTATGATGGCTGCTTTCATGCTGTACTTAACTCTTTTTAAATTTTGTATTTCTGAGGCTTTTAAAATCTTGTTCAAAAGATAGTTTATAAGAGCACCTACTGTAGAGTGCATGTAAAAGCTCTTTTTTCAACATAGCCCCATTTGCCAGACTTGGGAAAACTTGCTCAAGTTGAAAATATCACTTTACTTGGAAAGAGCCTCTGAATGATTCCTTGCTTTTAAAGGAGATGTGAGAAGTGGTCTAACATCTCTGGTATTTGTTGTCCAGGGGCAGGTACATAGGGAGTGGACAGAAATGGTACACAAGTGTCGTACATGCCTAAATAATTGGGGCATCCATTTCAATTGTTCTGTTCTCTTAGAATTGGCTGTGCTCTAATTAAGTAATTCTTGTCATAAAACTCTAGTTAGCTCATAACAAAATGCAGATTCTTTAATCTTTAAAGTTGTGGGGAAACCATTTTTGTTTGAAACCATTTTTGAAACTAACTTTTTTTTTTTTGTGTGTGTGTTTTTGTTTAGTGTTAGTAGGTTGATTTTACCCTCTTCAAATGCTGCTAATCCAAACCATGCAGCCCCTCTCTCACCCCAGTCTGCCCGGACTCAGGCCACCCCCATGTACCTCTGGGAGCCCTGTGTCTTCAGGGAATGAGGACCCATGCAGATTTCTATATTGCATTTCCAGCAGACTTTGTGTCTTCAGTGCTGGCTACAGGATGTACATGAGTCAGCTGCCCTGTCCACAGGCCCTTTGAGAGTCTGGTGCAGAAGCTGGGGTGATCTAATTGTGATTTGTCTGATACAGGACCTGCCCAAAGTGAGGGTTTCTACTTAAAATGTTGTTTTGGGGTTGTTTTTTGTTTGTTTTTTTTTTTTTTTTTTTTTTTAAAATGTTGTTTTGGGGTTGTTTTTTGTTTGTTTTTTTTTTTTTTTTTTTTTAATTCAGCTTTGTAAAACTGTAGTTATGAAGCAAATCTGTGCATTCAGAATGTGTAGGTGTTAAATTCAGCTGGGTTCAAAGAAGTTAAATACAGCTTTGATGTCAATTACTTTATCTAAACACAGCAGGAACTTCACATCCATAGAACAGTTTAAGTTCTGTAGCTTCTTTCACCTATGCTCCAGTTTTCTTAAACATTTGAGAATAATTCTGGGAGGCCTTTTGGACTTCAGTCTGTTTTATTGCATGAAAATATTCTTCAGAGTGCTGGGGAAAAAAACTTGTAATTTTTCGAAGTCTTTGAAGAGACTTCTGATGTTTTGAGTCTTTATTACACTAGAGGTCAGTGTATGATGGGAGCTTCTGTGCTGTGGTATAGAGTTTCTTGCAGAATCCTATTTCATCAGCTTTGAAACCAGATTCTAAGAGAAACTGTAGCCTGTTACTGTGGAAAAAACTTAACATTAAAGTGTCTTGTGACTTTCTTGGCTAAAGGACTTTTTTGAGCTTCCTACTTCTAATTTTCCTTGCCTAACAGATATAAGGCAAATATCAGTAAGAGTACTTTGATGTGGTAAACATGAATCTGCGCAGTTGCTCCAGCATGCACCTCAAACATTCATCTTTCATTGCAATGCCATGACTTTTTGGTTCATATTGCTATATGCCAGAGTATTTGCAGGAGTCATCCTTTGCTTGTGCACTGTACCTCTTAAGGGCATGGTGGGAGAATTGCACATGCATCCTTTATTTTTAGAGTAGGTGGCAGCTTCCTGAGCACTGAGCTGGTAACTTCCAGGTGGGTGGCTTCACTCTTGGGTGTTGAGGGAAGCACAGTCAAGTATGATTCTGTTGTTTTACTTGCAGGGATTCTTTCCTCAGCAGGTCTTCTTCAGTTGTCCAGATAAGTAATTTCTTTGGACATTTGGAATGTTCCAAAGCAGTTTGTTCCTGCAGACATCATTGGGCAGTGGCACCAGAGCAGATGCGTGTTGGAAACACAGCAGTGTTGTGTGATGTGAAATGGGAGGGAAATGCACCAAAGGAGAGTCCTGCTGACCAGGGCAGGTTTCATCACAAGTGACAATTTAAGTAAGGTGGTGGAAATAACCAGCTAGGGTGGATTTGAACTCTTGAATGTTTTCTGTGAGAATTGACTACAGACAAAAGTGCCTGTATCCTGTTACTCTTGTGTAGAGTTCTTCTGAAATGCTTCAGAAAATTAAAAGATTGTGGGATGTGGAGAGTTTACAGTCATACAGCAACGTAGAGGATAAATACAGGCACAGAGTGGAATTTTGCTGTTCTTAAGTGATATTCTGAGTTTTCAAGAGACCTGGACTGATAAACATCTTTGTGCCCTTTCTTTTTGATGAGGTGGAAGTGAGAGGGGACATAGTAAAAGGAAGACCAGCAGTTTGAAAATCTCCTTTACACCTGGCTGCTGCCCACTATGTTGTGTTACATGCCTCTGGAGCATTAAGAAGGGTAACACCTCAGCCGAGATGGTGTGAAGGAGCTGCTAGACTCTGGTTTAATTGAACTCTGTGAGGATTCCTGGCTTCACAGGACAGATATTACACTCTTCTACCTCTTTTCCAAGTTTTTCCAGTTGCATTTTTTTTTCCTGTAAGAAATGAAAATGTACCAAGGCTTTGCAAAATGGGGCTTTATTAAGACATCTCTGTGGTGTTAGGCTTCATTTGGTTGGGCAAGAACCTGAAAAGGTGACGGCTTTGCAAAATTGATGTGATGTAGGTCAGAGAGCAACAAATAAAACATCCTAAATATTGCTTTCCTTTTCTGATTGGAGACATGCAACCTTAATTTGTTTCAGTGGAACTCATCAAAATCTGTTCTGCATGGAAGAGCTCAGGAACCAGGCAGCTTATCTTGAAGAAAAGAAGGTGGTGTAGGTGTTCTGTAGCCAGCCTAGTGAACCACCTGATGGATCACTGCAGATTCTTGCAGAGCAGCTTTATGTCTGTTTCACATAGTGACAGCCTTTCTTAGTTCATCTGTCAAGTGTTAAATCAGTCCAAGTGTTCATGCTATCTGCACCTAGAAGAATATTTGTCTAGAGGAAAAAATATTATTATTCTCTTGAATCAAAAATGATAGATCTTCATGGCTACACAGAGATGATTACCCACTAGCCCCTCTTTAGTTCTTAATATGAAATATCCAAATGATATTTTCATGTCTGTCTTTCTATCATGTATCTGTCTGTTGTATAATAAAGAGTCCATCAGAAAGGCAAAAATTAGTCTTTGGAGCACCTTTTCCTGCTTTTGTTCTAAACTCTCAAAATGCAGGGTTTATCAGACAGACAGTTCAAGAGGCTTGCCAGGCATTTCTCAGATGAACTGCAGGGAGAGTGCAAAAAGTTTCAGCCAAGGTCAGTCTTGAAAAGATTAGAATTCAATTGCCAACCCTCACATTTTGATTTCAGTCTCTAATGTTTCCTGGTAGGTTCTCTGTATTTGTTAGGTCTTATGTTTGTCTTGTCATGTGTTCTTGCCAAAACTTCTCATAAGACTCCTGACACTATCAAAGATCTGTAGAATATAGTGACATGGGTAAATACATGTATATATAAACACCCCAAACCTCTCTGCCAAGATATTTCAATTCACACCAGTTATTCAAGGTTCCTTTAAAAGGGTAGACTTTGAAAGACTTCAAAGCTGAAGGCCTTCAAAACTGCAGCACTCTAGTATTCTCTCTCTTGTTGCAGCATACAAATGTAACATTTGCCAAAAAAAAGGAGGAATTTGCCCCAAAAATGGGGGAATTCATAAAATGTATTAGTGGGACAGTGGCAGTGTGCACCAGGTTTAATGTGTTCTGTGCATTATAAATGTCCTCTCTTCCCACCTCACAGTTGCTTCCAGGAAGTCTCTGAAGCAGTTGACCAAAATCTGGATATGTGGATTTCAAATATTTTCTTTTCTGGGTTTTTTTTTTTTTTTTTTTTTTTGGGGGGG